>JAAAKG020165091.1:0-28504 GCA_010014905.2 Druon quercuslanigerum
TTAGCAACAAAATAGCAACAAATTACGGGACTAGTCCGGATCCTGCCCTTTGAAAATGCTGCCGCAACTTAATATACTTAAAAAATTTGGCTTTTCAAGTTTTTCTGCCTATAGGAAATGATACAAGATTTATAAAACGGGTCTGAATATTACTTGGCGATTGCAATCTGAATGTTATCATAATTAATTCTCACATTTTATGTGGAAATTTCTCGATCCAGAGTTGGCTACCAAGTGTTGACCTAATGCGGCTTATAGGCAAATTACTAATGTTCATTTATTTAGAAAATGTTGGATTTTTTGGGTAGAGTGGTGGAAATCTAGATTAAAAAATAGAATAGACCTGACACCTTCTAATAAAATTCTTTCTTCGTCAAAATTAATTAAAATCAGCTAATCACACAACATGGTTGGATGATGATACAACAATGGAACAAATAAACTATAGAGATGGTTTATTTTAGCGGATTGTAAATAAATAAGCTGTCAACAGTCTCGGACCACTATATCAACAAAACCCAACTTCATCTAATTAAATTCTAACCTAGTCATAACCTGGTTACAAAAGAATAAACCAACTACATGGATGACTTCTTTCAATATTTACAAATAGAGAAATTGCCAACAGTCTTATATTAGCATTCCAACAAAATTCAATATCTTCTCATTAGAGCCTTACATTGTCAACATCAATGAACAGCAGCTAATCATGCATCATGGTTAAAGAAGTTGCAACAATGGAACAAAGCAATGATATGTAGATGGGTTCTTTTAAGTTATTGGAAATATAGAAACTGTCAACAGTCTTGAACCATCATAGCAATAAAATTCAACATCTTCTAATTAAATTCTTACCTGGTGAGCATCAAAGAACATCAGCTCATCACACATCACGGTTGAAAAAAGATACAATAAAACAAACCAAATATCTGGATGGTTTTTTCAACGGATTAGAAATGGATGAATTGTCAACAGTCTCTGACCACTGTACCAAGAAAACCCTACATTATTTAATTAAAGGCTTACCTTGGCAATATCGATTAATGTCAGCTAATCATACAGCATGGTTGGAAGAAGGAACAAAAATAGTACAAACCCACATACCTGCGGGTTTTTTCAATGACTTGGAAATAAAGAAATTGCCTCAGATTAGCACTTAAATGAAACTCAATACCTTCTCATTAGAGTCTTACCTTGTCAACATCAATGAACAGCAGCTGATCATGCATCATAGTTAAAGAGGTTACAACAATGGAATAAACCAATGATATGTAGACGGATCCTTTAAAGTTATTTGAAATATATAATCTGTCAACAGTCTTGAACCATCATATCAATAAAATCGAACATCTTCTAATTAAATTCTCACCTGGTGAGCATCAAAGAATATCAGCTCATCACACATCACGTTTGAAAAAAGACACAATGGAACAAACCAAATATCTATGTTTTTTTTCAACGAATTAGAAATAGATAAATTGTCAGCATTCTCTGACCACTATACCAACAAAACCAACATTATCTAATTAAAGTTTTACCTTGACATTATCAATTAATATCAGCTAATCATACAGCACTATTGGAAGTAGGTACAACAATAGAATAAACCAACTATACCGACGGTTTCTTTCAATGATTTGTAAATAGAGAAATTGTCAACAGTCTTGGACGAGTATAAAAACAAAATTGAAGATCCTATTGTATTCTTAACTGGACAACTTTAATGAATGTCAGTTAATCAAACAGCACGGTTAAAAGAATTTACAGTAATAGGGCAAACCAACTATACAGATGGATTCTTTTAAAGATTTCGAAATAGAGAAATTGTCCACAGTCTTGGACCTGTATGCCAACAAAATCTAACAACTTCTAATTAAATTCTTAACTGGTCAACATCAATTAGCATCAGCAAATATTCATGTATGTGTACTATTTTAAAGCTCTTTCCATTTTTCTTATTTCTAAATGGATTTATATGGCTCAAGCTGCTATACGCAATGTGTTCATATATATCCTATTTATTCCTTAAGTTTAAAAAAAGTGCTCCACTGATTTTTTTAAATAATTGAAAATACACTTTCTCTACAGCTACCCGCAGTGATGTTCTTTCTTTCCTCCATCAATTAACCGATTGTTGATAGCAAGGGTCCTGGTGATGACTGAATGTTTCACAAGGTGGATTGAGGATGAACTTTGGACTATGTTATAACGGATTGCTAATCGCGAGCAATATGATACTCAATTTATTTCCCGCTTGGGACTACAGTTTCACGCTCGATTGCTCAAGTTTCGAGCAGCTTTCCACCATCATCCAATTATTAGAGCAAACGAGCGTAAAGCCAATAATCCCATTCTCAATAAGAAAACGGAATCTAGGCGGACACGTGACACAAAGAAGTGGGAATTCTAAGAATCTGATTACACTACGAGTAATGTCAGGGGAAAAATGCAAAAAGGCAATATTATTTGTTTCAAACGATGCATATTCAGCATCCGTAAATAATTGATTAAATGTAGCTTCCTTTTCTTATAAAACACATGAAATGCCAGTTGATAATTTTAATCCCAGAAATTGATCAAAATTAAATGAAAGGCTTTTATACAGATTTTTTATTTAATCTGCAAATCGCGCATCCGAATGATCCGATTCTCAATATCAATTGTTCTGCCACATAAAAAGCCAAATTTTTTAAAGGTAATGCATTTATTTTCAACATTGAACTATTACGGGTAAAGACTCATCGATCTAGTTGAAAATTTATCTCCTTCCTTCATATTTCAACTATTTGAGTAAAAAATCCCACTATTTGGTTGAGATTCACTTTTTTTGAAAATTCATATTTTCGGTTTCAAAATTGAAACTATTTATAAATTTAATAATTAATTTATTTATTACTAACTATTAAATTCTTTTTTTGCTAAAACTCTTTTCTTAGATAAAAATTCAACTCTTTAGTTGAAATTTCGTCTTTAAAATACAATTGTTTAGTTGAAAATTAATATATTTTGGTTAAAAATTCACTGATCTGTAGAGCGTTAATATTTTTTGGTCGACATATCAACTATTTCATGTTTTGTTAACAATTCATGTTTTTTCTTGTTCAACTACTTGGTTACGAATAGAACCATTTTGTTGAAAATTAATTTTATGGTTTAAGATTTATCTCGTTAGTTGAAAGTTTAATTTATTACTTGCAAATGTATCTATTTTGTAAAAAATATTTTTTTTTGCTATACAAATTTATTTTTAAATAAAATATTTAATTATTTTTTTACGTATATTTTAAAGCATATATTGCTGTTAAAAATTTGAATATTTCTTTGAAAATTTATGTAATTTTTCAAAAATGCATGTATTTGGGTAGACAATTATTTTCTTATTTCTGTAAAAGTACAAACGTGTGGTAAAAAATTAATATGCTTTGGCTTAACATTCAACTATTCTGTTGAAAATTTCGTTTCTTTGACTGTATTCAAGGGTTTCTGACATAAAAAAACAAATTTCGGTTGAAATATTATCTAATAAATTGTGGTTTGAGAATTCATATTTTTGTTAAAAAATTCAAGTTCTTTGACAAAAGTTGAACTCTTTTGTTGAAAATTCATGTAATCTTAAGCATGAAGAGGTTTGATTTTAAATGAAAATAGGTTGCGTTGAGCCAAAAAAAAATTTTTTGTTACAAAAAAGTTGAATCCTCAACCAAAACAGATTAATTTTTAAGCAACAGTTTTATTTTTAACTAAAAAAGATGTGAGTAATTTTCATCTGAGATATATGTATGAAAGATTTTTGAGTCAATAAGGAAAAAAATTGTATTCAAAACATCAAATTTTCATATCAACGCATTAATATTTTTAAAAAAATTTAATTTTCATAAAAGAAGAATGACTTTTAGCCAAACAGTTGAATTTTCTACTAAATAAATTAATGACCAGTTAAAAATAAATTTTTCACAACAAAAAACCACAATTTTTTCATCAAAACAGTTCAATATCGAAAGAAATAGATACATTTTTTAAGAAAAAGGAAAATTTTCAACAATAAATTTTCAACCATATAGTCTAATTCTGAACCGAGAGGATTTGATTTCTAAAATTAACACAAATTTTAAACAAACAAAAAATTAATTTTCCACCAATTAGTTAAATTTTTAGCTAGCAGATACCTTTTTATCAAAAACAAAAAAGAATTTTTAACAGAATATTTCTAAAACTAAAAGAAATTAATTTTTCACAAAAAACTTTAATTTTCAACCAAATAGTTTAACTCTCTAGCGAACTGTTGAAATGTCGGTAAGAAAACATATATTTTCTATGTTTCAATTAAATTTTTAAATCAAAACCTTTCATCTTTTTCCTCTCTACCTTTCCGTTTTTTATTTATTGGCTTAAATTGAAGTTTTTAAAATCTGTTAAAAACGAGTTTTTTTTTTAAATAGAAGGAAAGTGGAAATAACTCGTCAAGATACATATGTTTGACATTTTTTTTTTATATCTAGATTTTTTTAAATCTGTCAAAAATCGATTGCTTTGACAAACGAAGAAGAGTGATGCACTTTTTCTTTAATTTATTTTAGAACGAGCCGCAAGATTGGCACATCTCATCCAGATAGATATTTTTTTTTTCTTTTTTCCCTGTTCTTCCTTTATCGAATTATTTTGATTTTTTAAAAACCTTTCTTTAAAAATTGATTGTGTTTACAAATGAAAGAGAAGAGGAAATAACTCGTCAATGCACATATATGTCTGAACTTTTTTTCTGCCTGTGCTCTTCCTTTATGTGATTATCTTGGATTAAAATAAAAATTTCGAAAATCTATTGTTTTCACCAATGAAAAATAGTGATAAACTTTTTACCTAATTTATTTAATAATAAGATAAATTTTTATATTTTCATCTCTATTTGTCCTTGCTTCGATTATCTTTTTTTTTTAATTTGTTAAAAATCGATTGTTTTTACAAACGAAAGGGAAGTGGAAACAACTTGTCAAGACAAATATATGATTGACCTTTATTTTTCTTAATACTTTTGCTTAATGGGATTATCTTTACTTTCATTTTCAAATATTTCAAAAATCGATTTTTTTGTAGATTAGGAATAGAAATACACTTTTCATTAAGTTTGTTTTAGATAAAAAAACAATTTCTTTATTATTCTTTCTGCTCTTTATTGATAGGCATATCGGCTTATCTTGGCTTTTTATAAATGTGCTAAAATCGATTCTTTTTACCAATGACAGGAAAGTGGTTGCCTCTATGTTCTCCCCTTATGGGATTATATTGAATTTTGTTTAAATCTGTAAAAAATAGATAGTTTTAGAAATTAAGAATAGCGATACACATTTTGACTTATTTATTTATTTTTTGATAATGATAACACAAAATGTTTCTTTTTCTTACCGTTCTTCTTTTATCGGATTATCTTAACTTTTTTTTTTTAATTTTCCAGAAAACGATTTTTTTTACAAAAATGGAGAGATGCAATTTCTCTTTAATACATTAAAGAATGAGCCACAATGTTTAAACAACTCGCTTAAGATAAATATAAGTTTAGCTTCTCTTTTCCTTTTTGTTTTCCTTTATCGGATTATCTTGACTTTAACAAAAAAAATCAAAAATCAATCATAACTCGTTATGATACATATACAGGGTGAGCCATTTTAATCTATCCACCCGAAAATATCCGGAAAGAAGCTGTATACAAAAAAAATGTTCAGACAAAAGTTGCTAAAGATAAAGGGGGCCATCTTTCTGAAAAAGCTGTGTTGACCTTGAGATAAATTTTTAAGGTTATTTGAAGGTAACATTGATTTTTTAAGATGAGAACCCCTATTTTTGACAATGCACTCAGAAAGAGCGGAAAATTTTACGTTCGAAATAATAGTTAGAGTCAATTTTCACGAGGTGAAATAAAGGTTATATCGAGGCAAAATTTAAAAAATCATGCAGAACATGATTTTTTTGTTTTATTTTTTTAACACGTTTGGGCAAAACAAATATGGGGTAAATCTGTGACCAACGACCTCAATCAGCTAGACCGTAAAGCCAACTTGTATGGTCATTAGAAGGTAAAAGTGTAGAGTTTGATGGTTTGGAGCTCACCTGTTTGGTGCTGATCCTAAATTCACCCCAGTTATGCGTTTCCCAAACGTGTTAAAAAAATAAAACAAAACAATAATCTTCTGCATGATTTTTTAAATTTGCCCTCGATTAAATTTTTATTTGACATAGTAAAATTAGACTCTAACTATCATTTCGGACGTAAAATTTCCCGCTCTTTCAAAATCTAATGTCAAAAATAGAGGTTCCTATTTAAAAAAAAACAATGTGACCTTCAAATAACCTTGAAAATTATCTCAAGGTCAAAACCGATTTTGCAGAAAGAGGGCCCCGATTGTACTGAGCAACTTTTGTCTGAAAAATTTTTATTATACGGCTTATCTCCGGAGATTTTGAAATCGATATATTAAAATGGCCCACCCTGTATATCTTGCTATTTTCTATCTGTTCTTCCTGAATCAAATTATCTGAACTTTTTTCTAAACCTTTTAAAAATTGATCATCACGATACATATCTGTATAACCTTTTTTTCTCACTGTTCCTCTTTTATCGGATTATCTTGACTGGGTTCACATCGAGAATGAAAAAGAGACAAGTAGAAGTGATACTCCATGGAATAATTTTCCGAGGGAGATGCAGAAAAAGAAGCAAGGTGGATAATAGAGGTTCCATCCAGGTTTAATCGTCCTGAACGAAGAACCCTTGTAGTTTCCTTCCAGACGTAGCTGAAGCTTATAACATGTCCAGGCATGCACGAATCGGGCCAGGAGGCCAAGGCTGATAGAGCATTGTGAAATTTCCCTCTTCGTCCTCACCACATCACCGTCCCATTAGTAACATTTATTCACAAGACTGCAAAAGCAAATCTTCCTGTATGTAAAATGGCTTTGTGCAGCTGATTATAAATACCCTGTCAATTTATAACACGCAATGTGTACTTCTCTAGCATGCAAGGGATGGGTCTGTTCTTCGTTCTGCGGACTTTCTGCGTGACCTTAGGTTCCCTTCCATGAGCAAAAATCAAGAAGTTATATTAATTATTGCATACATATAATTTAGCTGATGAAAAATGGGCTAGCAAAGACAAATAGCGTTTTATCAGCAATCCTATTAAAATTTTTTAATTTAATGAATAAGTTCAACACTGTCAAGCATTTGTCATCTCTTTCATCCTTTTCAGAGTGCGAACTGTCAGGGTTTTTTCATGAAAGTACTCGCCATCTATTGTGAAGAATCAAATATGGTGAAACAAGTAATAACAGATAATAAAAACATTTACTAGGGTCAGATAGATCACTTCGAAAAAGCAATGTAATTATAATTTTGCGCAGGGTATTATTATTTATACAGAAATCGTTAGCAATACTAGCATTCATTAAAAATGACATCAAATTTACCTTATTTCATAAAGAAGTAATACTAATCAGTTTAGAAATAAGAATTTGATCTCAATATTGATTTTCTTTGGAAATAAGTGTAAAATATAACAGTAAAAATTTTCATAAAAATAATTTTACAGGTGTCAAAGGTATACTGAGACATGTTTCATATTTAAATAATGTAGATTTTATTTAGGTTAGAGAAGTGTTCTTGAATTTCGAAATATTTTGATAGACTGCTTTATTTTTACAGAAGATAATTTATATTTACCAGAATTTTCTTATATTCCTAAAAAGAAGAGTTCTAAAAACCATATGATTGATGAGACAATCGGGTGTCACATTTTACCTCGAAGTCTCATTCTGCACCAGTCTCCCCAATCTAAAAAAAGTGATCTCATGAAATATATATATATATATATATATATATATATATATATATATATATGTTAGCTTATCTTATGTTATGGTGGTCAAATATTTTATTATCCTTGTAGATATTGATCTCACATTATCTTACTTGGTAAGAGAATAAAACTTGATTTCGTTAAGTAAAAAAAGTATTCATTGTTACAAATTCTATAATTTTTATATGTTGATAATTCCAAGTTAAAGTGAAGACCAGATATTAGGACTTTACATTTTTCTAAAGATGTCACAAAATTTCAAAAAAATTTAGATGGTATCTTTTTACTTTGAATTTTTTTCAAAATTCAACGCTTCCGTAAAGTTTTATATTTTTTGAAGGATATCCCCTACTTACTCTACCCTAATTTCACTTCTCAACTTCTATTTCCGGTCACATAATTTTCCATCACTACCCCCACTCTCCTGTCCTATTTTCCTCTCAATTACATTCACCTCTTATTTCTCCTAGTTCTCCTGCCATCATTTGTCCTGCTTACACTTCTCGAATGTCCCTGCACTTCCCCACCCTAATTTTCCATCTTTTACTTTACTTCCACTTCTGTCATTTCGCCTTACTTCTTTTTAACACTTCTCCATTTATTTTATACTAATCCCCCTTCTTACGCTTCACTAAATTCCCCTAACTTTTCTGACATCCTCTTACCTGATTTCCCAATACTTTCTCTACTTGCCCTACCCGCATTTCCCAATACTTTCCCTACTTACCCTACCCTCTTTTCCCACAACTTCTCATACTTCCCATCCCTTCATTTTTGCTCAATTATTCCTACCCACTATTTCCCCTAATATCCTCTTCTTACCCTCAAATTATTTTTTTATTTACCTCTCCTTTTCCGTAATTTATTTTGCCTTACTTTCCGTAATTTCCCCTCTTCTCATTTCTCCAACGCTGACCCCCAAATTACCATAATTTCCATTCTCTTTTTTGTTCTTAGTTTCCCTAATTCTCGCTCCCTATTTCCTTTTATTTCCTCTCCAGATGGACGGACGGACACCTGACCGAATCTTTTTGAACGTGATTGACATTTTTTTAGGCTTGTAATAAATATTTTTGTCGCAAATATAGTTAGAAAGCTTGACTTCTAAAACAGTATTTTAGGGATTATCGCTTGAGAGTTAGTTTACTCTACTTGACCAGAAAACCACAAGAGTCATGTTGATATTTTGAATATGAAATGTTGAACTTTAGAAGCTTATCTAAACAAAAGAGGATGGTATAATGCTTTATGTAGATTATATGGCGCACCAGGTGCATACATCGAGCAGATGAATTAGTCTCTAGTTTACTCAAACTGACGTCATAGCATATGACACAAATTTCACACTCTCTTGATGGCAATTTCACTAAAGTGACCTCATAACTTTATCCTATCAAAAAAAGGTTCCTATCTTATAAAAGGTTTTTATATAAAAAAGTAGTATAACCATACGTCTCGAAAATCAGGCAATCATTGTTGTTGAAAACGTAATTAGCATCTCATTAGATACTTTTACTTAATCAGTAACTAACTTCATGCCATAGTGTGATTAGGCAGAATCAAAGGACTAAATGCATTGAACTAAACCCAATCTTTTTAGCATCTTCGTAAAAAGCAAGTTTTTCTGTACAAATGTATTTAAAAATCAGATTTTCATTTTTTAGAACCATTTTGTTAAATAATAAAAGGATATTAATTATTATTTATAACTTAGATGTTGCAAAGATAAAGTTTTATCCCACGTATCTTGTGCGTTTGTTTTCCCGTAGCTCAGGCCGAAAAGAAATTAGCTGGTGATGATTCTCAATCACAGAATTATAAACCTTTAACACCCCCTGAAAAGTGAGTTTTAAAAAGCATGCTGAAATATCAATTTTTCTGTAGATATATACAGGGTATCACAGAAGTAAGGGAACAGGGCTGTATCTTCTTAAGTTAGCTATTTGTACCAAAAGTCAAGGTCATTCCTGTAGTAACTTTTAAGAAGGAACTTGATGGGTACCTTAGTTGTGACCTTGAGGATTAATGATTGTTTCAAAGTCAACTTTAAAAAAAATGAAAACGCCCCTTTTTGATCCCGGCAATCGAAAGAATGAAAAATTTTACATGCAAATATTCACTTAGGTCACATGTTCCGGATGACCTTCAAGGTCACCTGAAGGTCACTTTAACTCAAGCAATGTTTTGAGTGCTATAAGAACAGCATAATTGGAAAATATTCTGAAGCGGACGAAATTATGTAAGTATCAAACGCTGATGAGATAGTAATCTTTGACCTTGACCCTGAGCTGGCGGCCGTTTGAAGTTCCCGACCCTTAGGATCGGGTAAGTGAGGTTAATTTTTAGCGTTAACGAAAAACATATTTGATTGTACCATTTCCTTTTATTTTGATTTCCGGTGACAAAATGAAACTTTCCATTATAAAAAATTTGACCTTAAAATAACCATGAAGGTCATTAATTTTTTTTGACAAGGTCAAAACAAAAGTCACATTAATCATACACAGATTCAGCCGTAGCGACCTTAAAACTTCTTGGTTAATATTTTTCTTTAACGCTTAAAATTGAACTCACTTACCCGACCTGTTATTATGGTCATAAAAACATTATTTGAGTTAAAATGATCCTTGGATGACCTTTAAGGTCATCCAGAACATATGACCTAAGTGCATAATTATATGTAAAATTTTCCATTCTTTCGATTACTGGGATTAAAAAGGGGCGTTTCTATTTATAAAAATGGTAAAATTGAAACAAGCATAAAGGTTATCATCAAGGTCAAAACTAAGGTCACCATCAGGTTACTTGTTAAAAATTACTACCGGAATGACATTAACCCTTGTGAAGAAGAGCTTGCTTAAGAAGATGCAGACCTGTTCCTCTACTTTAATGACACCCTGTATATAATACTCAAGCTCGGACCAAACTAATTTCAAATTTCGTATGTTTTCACGACCAAATATGTCATAAACATCACGTCTTACCTTTCAGACAAACCTACAGTCTCGTAAAATACTCATTTTGAATAAAATATCGTGCATCACTCGGAGGGTAAGACATATCTAGACATGGAACTCAATATTCGCAAAGATAAGGTTTAAAAGAAGATCTAAAATTTTAACAATTTTTTATTTTATTAGTATTGAAGAATGAAGAAATATCAAAATTGCATTTTGAATAAATTAGATTTTTTAGAAAACGGTTTGCCATCGGAAAATAACTTCTCAGCAAATTAATATTCATCTTATGGGATTTCAGCAGGAGGGATTAAAGAAACACAACCACGATCATCTTCTTAAGAAACAAAAAAAAATTATAGTTAAAAGAATATTTACAATTTTTACAATATTTACAAGACTTGTTGAAAAATCAAATCTAAAACTTTAAAATGCTTGAGATTATTTCAGTTTTTTATTCGGAAATTCTTAGTTAAAAAAAAATTTAACGGTCTTTTTAACGTCTATCAATATATTCAAGATCAACTCCAATCGTAAAATGTTACCATTTTTTGTATGAAAAATATTTTATTGTCAATTGTTTAAAAATTGAAAATTGTTTTTAAATTATACAGAATGACAATATCTTTTAATCAAGTGAATATGATAATTAATATAGATTTATATTTTATTTTATGTTACAGAAAATGAATAAAGAGTCGAGTGAATTATGATAGTTTGATCTGGGTGTTGATATTAGTGGAATAAGGCGGCACTGGCGAGGCGCAAGATGAAAGGGTGTGAAAATTGAAGGAAACTACACAACGAGCAGCGGCAACCTGCCTCGTTCCTTGCGACCAGTCACATTTCCCGCATTAAGGTAAAACATCTTTTTTAACAATATATTATATTTTTAGTTAATAGCTTAGTTGTTAAAGCCACGTGAATTTTTTATTATAAGAAAATTATTTAAAGGAATCTGTATTATCATCAAAGGTATCTACTGTCAATCAGTGTAGATGTCATTCCACTATATGTGAATATGGAAATGAAAAGTATCCATCAAGTTAACTCTTTAAATAACAGAAAATTCTCAAAGTCATTTCTGACTAGATTGAAAAAATTTCTTTTCATCTTAAAACTAAGTTTTCCTAAACAGAAATCTCACTTTATTCCACTACTATAAGAGAGACAGAAAGAAAAATCTCTTTTCAGAAATATTGATTATAACTCTAAGAAAAAAAAATGAAGAGGTTTTTCTAAAATATTTTGGATTCTCATTTCAAATTTTTAGCTACATAAATTTTCAGATAATAGTCTCTTGATTTCAAAATTATCATCGAGTTCAGTCAAATCGTGCCTTTAGACATTGAGTTGGGTTACTTTGATTTTATTGTGCGTACGATGCGGGCTTTTTGTCTTCCATTCACTACGACCGATCATTCTTAATTGATTCTCCGAATCATTGTCACGAACTGTGATCGTAAACTTTAGGAAAACTCGTAAGCGGTCGTCTATCCCTGCAGGTTCGCGTCGTATAGTCTTCACTTCTTCGTGAGTAGTCTAACGTAGGAGTTCTTTTCTGTTTGTAGTCCTTCTCATCAGCGCTTGTCCCACCGATACAAGTGACATAGTTTGTATTTGGGGTATATGGTGATCCTTCTCACTCTGTGTTGTGCCTCGTCACATTTTGGATTACGGTTGTGTGCTCTTGAGCTGTGCCTCGTCCTGTGGAGGAATCGTTGTTGTGATCACTCAAGTGTGAAGTGCTACCTTTGCTTCTGATGGATCATTGTCATCACCGCTTGTATTTGGATCAGCACTGTGGATCACCGCTTGGATCGTCGATTTCCGTTATTGGATTGTGTGTACTGGGTTTTGGCGAGGTTGCTTTTCAAGTGATAAGTATAGAATTGTAAAGGCTTTTTCCTCCACTCACTGAGTGGTATTTGCCCTACCTCTCTCCTCCAAATCTGAGCTCTGTTCCATTAGAATATGATTTAATTGCAAAAACATTTGGTCCTTTAAACCTGATTGGAGCGGGTGTTAAGCCTTTAAGAAATGAAGAGGTGGATCATGGTGTTGCGGTGGTTTTTCACCATGCAGAGAATGACTTTAATTTAGGATTAACGCGAGTTCATTTTGATTTACCTTTAATTAATAAAAAATTGTGAGATCTGGTACTGTGCTGGTACTGTGTTGCTACTGTGCGTGCCACTTCTCAAGGATCATTACAATCATATAGTGACACTTCATTACATCTCGAAATTCAAGCTTTAATTCTGCCACGCCTTACATTACAATATCCTTCTTGGAAACATATGGATTTTGATCCTGCTCTGTTTGCAGATATTAATTTAGCAGATCCTCATTGGCTAAAACCAGACTCAATTATTATAATTCTAGGGGCCGATGTCTATGGCCAAGTCTTGCGCTTAGGATTACGCCGGTTTCCACTAACTCAATTAATAGCTCAAGATACTGTTTTTGGATAACTCATTTCAGGATCACACTATTCGGACGCTCCAAGGCGGGCGGCACCCACGTCTTCAATACCACTTATAATAATGCATTGGGCCTTAGACAATGGCTTGCAAGAAATACTGAAACGATTTTGGACTGTGGGAGAGGTGGTCCCTCCTATAAAGAAACTGAAACCCTCTTCCATGGGAACTCGGCGGGTAGCCTTAAGCTTACTCTCAAATATTCATTATCGTTTCCTCAGGGATCCTTAGCTGATGAAAGCTTATCAAAACTTCAAGGAAGAATATAAGGAAATGGGTCACATGAAGAAAATTCCAGAAGCCGAACTAGATAACCCGTGAGCTTAGTACATTCCACATCATCCCGTAGTCCCGTAGTCCAGTAGAAATTTCGCGTGGTCTTGGAGGCATTACGACATACCTGCAAACAGCACCGCCTGAACGAATTTCTCATGGCAGGCATCCTGATGATCAAGATCAGCAGAGAATCCCTTGGACTCGTATGTTTGACAAAAACCCGGTGGACTATCACCTGACAACGGTTACTTACGGGACTGCTTGTGCTCCCTACTTAGACATTCATACCCTGACTCAATTAGCATCAGATGAATGTCATAGGTTCTCTCTTGGAAGAAGTTGCATCAGGCATAATATTTATGTGGACGACATCTTCGCGGGAGCGGATAATCTTGAGCTTGCGATAAAAAAGCTTAAAGAATTATGTGAGCTTCTACATTCGGCTGGAATCAAGCTGGATAGATATGCGGCAACCCAACCTGAGTTTTCGCATCACGGCGATCAGCTAAACAAGATCGATAACCATATTGACTTGAATGAATCAGTCAAGACTTTGGAATTGCGTTGGTATGCAGCGACAGGAACGTTTAGAGCTAGTATCACTGAAATGAAACCTGCCGTTGAGCACCCTACCGAAAGATCTGTCCTACCAAGAATATCGCAATTATTGGATCCTCTCGGCTGGCTTGCTCCCATCACAGTCACTGCGAAAATCTTAATGCAAGATCTTTGCTTCCTAAAATGTGACTGGGATTCACCTCTAGCTGAGGAAATCATTGAACGGATTGGCTGATGCTTCATCGCGGGCTTATGCTGCTGCGTTTTACCTCAGAATTCTAAGGAACGAAGGTCCTTGCAAGGTCTCAATCTTCATGGAAAAAACCAAGGGGTCAGCTCTATGAAAACCATGAGCATTCCGAATCTCGCATTAAGTGCTGCGTCTTTGCTTGTAAAATTTGTCTGTCCTTGAAGGGACTTATCGTGATTCAAGATTATATCTGTTTATGCTTGGTCCGACAGTCAAATCGTCCTTTCCTGGCTACTTAAGCACCCGTGCCATTGGAAAACCTACGTAGGGAACCGCGTATCATTTATTCAAACTGAGTTGCCCTCGGCGGAATGAAACTACGTGTCGAATAAAGAAAGCCCAGCAGATCTGGCGATCCGCGGAGTAAAAACATCAAATCTTCAGCAATGTAAGTTATGGTGGAATGGTCCCAAATAGCTCACCCTTTCTCAGAAGGAATAACCAAAGCAGCCAGACCCTCGGCAAGTTCTGTACACTTTGAGGCCCAGAAAGTGAACCGGAAATTCTAAAGCGATATTCAAGTTTAACTCGTCTGCTCGGAATTGTAGCATATTATCGCCGACCTCTCGTTAGATTACGAAAATGTCGAAACCGAGAACCTGACTCCGCCGCCTCTCTCACCACATAAGAGATTGCTGACGCTCATTTTGCGGTCATTCGTATGGTTCAAGCACAACATTTTTCTTCAGAAATCGCGTTGTTAAATTCGCTTGCAAAATTGAATCCCTTTGTCGGAAGGGAGGATGAGACTTTTAGTGTTGGAGGACGCGTGTCACACGCTGACCTTTCTTATGAGGCCAAGCACCCTCCAATTTTACCTTGCTTATCAGCTCTCAATCGTCTCTTCGTTTGCCATGCCCACCTTTCCTCTCTGCATGCTGGGCCCACACTAACGCTAAGTTTCTTGCTTCGACATAAATGGATTTTGGGTATAACACGATTAGTTAAGCTTAAAATGAGAAATTGTGTAACATGTCAACGTCTAATAACCCCACTTAGCATCTTAATTAATTGGCAATCTACGAGAGGATCGAGTTACACCGTCTCGATCCCTCAACATCACTGGCTTGGACTATGCTGGACCGACTGAAGCGCGCACAATAAAAGGAAGGCGGCATCGCTCATGCAATGGTTACATCACTCTTTTCGTATGCTTTGCAACTCCAACAATTCATCTGAAAGTCGTAAGTGACTTAACTAAGGCTTGCTTATCGGCTGCTTCTCGCAGATTTATCATTCAACGAGAGATTTGCCAAGGATCTGCTGGAGAACTTCGAGAAATGTTTGCTACAGCCTCCAAATTCTACGGTGAAGTGGCAGCGATACTTGCCAATTAAGGGACCGACTGGACGTTCATTCCACCAATCATGCCAAGTCTACCAAACATCATTTAAAAAGGGTGATAGGAGACCATAAGCTTACATTTGAGGATTTATCCATATTATTGGTGTAAATAGAGGCCTGTTTAAACTCTCGTCCATTGCACCCTCTCACTAACGAATTGGACGACTTGACTGCACTTACTTCAGCCCACTTCCTAGTTGGAGACCCGTTGAGCCTTCTTCCTGATGCAGGAATCTCAGAAGTACCTGAAAACCGGCCATTGGGACGAGTGATTCAAGGACATCCTGGTCCTGACGGTTTAGTAAGTGTCGTGACAGTTAAGATAGCAAATACCACCTTACGTTGCCACGTTATACGCCTCAGCCTTCTATTACTGCCCTCATCATAAACTGTTGGGATACCGCTAGTTGCGAATACATGTCTATGTGTAGAAAGCAGCTCACCCATCGATGTCGTAATTATTCCTCCTGCAGACGAAGGCAGGCCGTGTATTCGGTCAAATCGTGCCTTTGGACCTTGAGTTTGATTACCTTGATTTCATTGTGCGTACCATGCGGGTTTGTTGTCTTCCATGGACTTCGACTGATCATAAATAATTGCTTCTCAGGCGGACCATTGTCCGGCCACGTACATCGATTGCAAACATTAGGAAAACTTGTAAGCGGTCGTCTATCCCTGCAGGGTTGCGCCGTAAAGTCCTCACTTCTTCGTAAGTAGTCGAACGTAGGGGTTTTTCTTTTCGTACTCCTTCTCATGTGTGCTTGATACACCGACACAGTGGCCTATTTTTTATTTCTAATATATGGTGATCCTTCTCGCTCTGTTTTGTCCCTCGTCACATTTTGGATTACGGTCGTGTGCTCTCCAGCTGTGCCTCGTCCTGTGGCGGATCATCGTTGTGACCACTCAAGTGTGAAACGCTACCGGTGCTTATGATGGATCCTTGTCATGAGGATCACCGCTTGTATTTGGATCAGTACTGTGGATCACCGCTTGGATTGTCGATTCCACTGAGTCATTCACTGAGTGAAGGTTTTTTATTGCCAGGGTCAATAAACTTTAAGTTCTTTTCTTTACGGTAGGTAATGGTGTTTTTTTTGGCCTACCTCTCTCCATCAAATCCGAGCTCTCTTCCATGGGGATATAATTTAATTGCTAAAACACTTTCCAAATTTTTAGTAATTTAATCAGCAAACTACTCCAACGATATAATTTTGCCGAATTTTCCAAATGCCGAAAGAAAATAAAAATTGAGAAAGGAAGTTTCCACACCTTACACAATGTTCTACAGTGGGGCGGGGGTTCGATAAGCTTTCCTGATACGTGACACTTCTCTGATAAAAAAAAAACAATTAAAACCGTGTCAATACATTAAAGAAGAATATTACCGACGCAAAAAATTATAACTTATATTTTCAACCAGATAGTGAATTTTTAAGCCTAAAACACGATTTTTTCGAAGATAGTTAAATTTACAACCCGGAAAGTTGAATTTTCGAAACCTAAGAAGAAACGCTTCTAACAAAAATGTTAATTTTCAATAAAAAAAACTAATTTTCCACACAAAATAAATTTTCAAATAGTTGTATTGAACCAAAAAAATACGAATTTTTTACAAAATAATTGAATTCTTACCCAAAATGATTAATTTTCAACGAATAAGATTAATTTTGTTTAAAATAATTTCATTTTCTCCTTATCAAGATTAAGATTTTTATCAAAAATATAACAGAAGATTTTAAGAGAAAAAAATTGACTGCTAATAAACAAACAAAAAAAAGAATTTTGTACAAAAAAAGTTAATTTACTACCAAATATATGAATTAATTAGATGTTTTTAAGTCTAAAAAAGACAAACTTTGAACAAAATAAATGAATTTTTAACCACAAAGGATCATTCTTTAATTCATAATATAAATTTTCTGATCAAAAGCAATTGTTTAGCATAAAAGATAAATTTGCGATCAAAGAGATATATTTTTAGCTAAAACAATAAATCTTTTAAAAAACTGATCTTTTAAGAAAGAAGTTTAATATTCAACCAAGGAGATCAATTTTCAACCAAAAAGTTGATTTTTCAACATAAAAGATTAATTTTCTGAAAAAAAAAGAATTATCAATGAAAGACTTAAAACTTTAATCAACTACAATCATCTTTTATCAATCAATTACGTTTGAAATAAAAAAAATAATTTTCATATTTGAGAAAAATGGTAGGTTTTTAATTTCAGTTAAAAAAAATTAAAAAAAGAAATAAAACGATTTTGCAACAAAATGTATAACCAAAAAAATATAGGTTATACAATGGAATATTTCTTGAAAATATCAGATAAAATTGTAATTCTCTAAAATCAGGGAAAAGGGAATGTTTAAAAATGAAAAAAACATGTCTAACAAATTTAATTAAATGTATTTTTATTCTAGTTTTAAATAGTTAGGGAATAACTTTAGGCAGAAATTTTTACTAGAAATATACAAAATTAAACAAATTTGCAAAAGCTTGAATTTTTTGTAAAGAAACTTTTTTCTGAATTTTTTGATGTGCAAATAAGTCAAAGAAAATCATTAAAAGTACAGAAATTGATTTTACACTGCTTGAATTATATAAAAAACTTTTTTGAAGTTGATCGGATGAGTAAGCTAGGCAGATTTTCAGAAATTATTATTTTTCTAATTTTAAAATTAACATCCTAAATTTTTAGTAATTTTATTACTTATCTACTGCGATCAAATAATTTTGCCGAATCTCATCAATCACGAGTGACGAAAAATGCCGAATAAATGATTTTCCGAACAGAGATTTTAAATCCCCAAAAGAAAGCAAACCTACGGAAAATGTTTTTTTCCTGAAATTTAAAAATTCCCAAAATTATCAAAGTTTTAGAAAATAGTACATTTTTAATGTTCCAATTCCTGCAAATTGTAAATGTTTCAAAATTCAAATTCACAAAAATAGTAAATTGTCGAATTTTTAAAAAATTTGACAACTTTTTTCTATCATAATAATAATTTATTTTACATGGAAATTTATTCTAAGGCTTATTATTAAATCTAATTTTATAAAGTTGACACAGAAGAATAAAAAATCTTTAAAAACACAAACAGTAAAAAGTTGGTTTGATTGTTTCTTTCCTTTTTCTCTCTCTCTTTTCCCAATTGTCATTCTATGTCTTCAATGCGCCAAAACTTTTTTCTAAATAATTTATTTGGGATATTTCGAAATTCAACAATTTACTTTTTTTTAAATTTAGTCATTTTGAAAGTCAAAAATTCTAATTTACAAATTTCGGGAATGGACAATTTTGCTACTTTTATTTATTTTTTCTGTAATTTGAAGTTTTAGTAAAATTATTCGATCCAAAACTACTTGAAATTATTTCATCACTCAAACCTAATTTTTTCAGATGGAAAAGGTTTTTTTGTTTATTTAATATTTTCACAAACAAACTTTTAATGAAATTGATTGTTTTCGATTTTTACATTTACAAAAAATTGCTTGAGGTTGAATAAATAAAAAAGGATGAAGAATGAAGATAAAATAAATAAGTCAAAAGCTAAAAAAAACTTGGTAAAGCGCTAGCTAAAATGTCAATATACACATATATTGATCGAAAACGGAAGATTGTGTTTATTCGAAGAATGGATAAAACCATAGTGCTGTTCCCTTTCTATGCATTCAAACAACTTTATCTATATATTTGTCCTCCTGTCGCCAGTTTTGAACTAGGTTAGAAACAATTTAACCTAATACACAAATATTATTTTACATTTATATTTTAAGTATTGGAGACCAAAGTCATATTGAAATGTTCACTTTGAAAAATTGTAAATTTTAAAATAATTCCAGTTTGTCACAGTTTTACGGTAAATTCTTTTTTCGCAAATTAATTATTATTAATAATAAATGTAATAATAAGTTATTCATTATCTAGTTATTAATGCTTAATGGAAAGTTTTCACTTACTTTTCAATTTTTGATTATGACGTTTTGAAATATTTGAATTTTACTTGTAAAGGCTAAATCTTCGATACTGTAAAATTTTTCAGCAATTTAAATCAAAACTATTTTTATTTAAAGACTCTTGATTTGAAAATGGTTTACTGTATAGTTTGAGATTTTATTAATGATAATACAAAAATATTTAGCATAGTTGAAAATTACCCAGTTAAACTTTCAACACTTCAATTTTAAACAAAAATGGGGATTTTTTATTCAAGGAAATTACTGTTTTATCGAAAAAAGCAATTTTTCAAGAAAATACATGCATATGTTATCAAATAGTTGAAATTCAACTGAAAAAGACCAATTTTTTACCAAAAATGGTGATGCTCAATTTTCATCAAAAGATATTAGCTTTCAATTAAAATGATGAATCTTTAACTAAAAAAGAATGGATTTTTAAGAAAGAAATATTTACTTTCTACGCAAAAGACGAGATTTCTATAAATTAGATGCATTTTTTATAAAATAATTAAATTTCGATTAGATTCAAATAATTAATAAGCTACTTTACAAATATTCAGTTCGTAATGCTATAACTTTGATATTGTGCAATTTTTCGGAAAACAAATTCAAAATTTTTTATTTCGAAAGCTATACATTGCAAAATTCTGCGCCCCTAAGTTTCAAAATCGATTAATTTTCGTTATAAAATTCATAGGAAAATTCAAAATTCATCGGTGAAATTTACAACACATCATTTTTTAACTAAAAAAATTAATTTTAGATCAACAAGATTAACTTTTCACTAAAAGACATGAATTTTCAACTAAATTGTTGAATTTTTATTTAAATAAAGGTCAAGTTTCAACGAAAAATGGAATAGTTTTATTTTGAGTCAAATAAATTAATAATTGTATTATTCTACCAAGAAGTTTATATTCAATCAAAATAGCTTAGTTTTAATTTAAAACATTAATTTTATACCAAAAAGACGAGGTTCCTACAAAATAGATAAATTTTAAACAAAATAATTAAAGATGCTTAACTAAAACGATAAAAATGCATAAAAAAATATTTTTGTACCACGTAGTTCAACTTATAACCAATCACTAGAAAGGAACTTAGAAAACTGAAGTGATACTTTAAGAACATTTAGTTATTAATGCTTGATAAATAAATTTATTTTGGTAAATCTTTTATCGTTTCATTAAAGATTTAACTGCTCTATTGAAACAATTTTATTAAGATTTTTTTTCTTTCTTGACTAAAAAGTGTTTTATTGCATAGAAATTCAATTATTTTGTTAAAAATGTGTCTATTAATTTAAAATTTTCTCTTCTGTTGTGAAAATATAATTTTTTCTTTAAAAATTAACCTTTTTGGTTAAAAATTAATCTGTTTCGATGGAAAATGAACTTCCTAGTATACAAATTTACATTTTCGGGTTGGACATTCACTATTAATAATTTTAGTTTAAAATTAACTTCTTTGGTTAGTATTTTTTTTATAAATTTAAATTTTCTATTTTCGATAGAAAATTTTAATTTTTAGTTGAAACAATTAAACCATTTGATGGAAAATTGGTGTATTTTCTTTTATTTTTGTATTTCCTAATGCTCATGGTTAAAAATTCATCTATTATGTTCAAAATTTATATTCTTTGTTAAAAATATGGTTTTTTTGTAAAAATTTCATCTTTTTTTATTGAAAATGTAAATGTTTAATTAAAAAATAATCCTTTTCAGATGAGGATATAACTGTTATATTAGAATCTTTTTTTATTGAATTTAAGTGTACCAGATTTAAAATTTAATTTTCTTGGTTAAATATTCAACTAATAGTTTTAAAAGTAATGTATTTTTTCGAGAATTCGTCTGTTTTGATAGAAAATTAATGAATCGTCGAACGCTTTTTAATAAATTTTGGAACTGGATCCTGGCAACTTTAATATCATTAATTAAACCAGACTGATGTATTTTGTTAAAAATTAGTTTAAAACATTAATATTCTGGAAAATTAAACTATTTGGCTTGAAATTTCAACATTTTGTAAGAAACCTTATTTCCCCATGGACTGAAAAAGCTTTCCTGGTTAAAAATTTAACTTCTAATAAAAGTACGTTTTTTTAATGAAAAAATTCATCTCTTTTGGTAGAAATTTTATCATTTTGGTCGGAAAATGCAACGGTTTAATTAAAAATCAATCTGCTCTGGTTGGATGACACCTACATAAATTGACGAGGAAAATTCAGTCGAAAAAAATGATCTAAAATAGGGGAGAAATATTTTAAAATGATTTAATAATTTGGGTAATAATAATAATACTTTTAAAACGATAATGGCTTGAACAATGTAAATTGAGAATTTGATATGCTATCTCTGCTCTCTATGAATTTGAAATTTCAATCACTTATACATGTAAACAGTCCATTTTTAAATGCTTAATATTAAAATTTATGTTCAAATTGATTTATTCACATAATTTTAGTATTTGGTGAGTATCAATTTAATTTGAAAATTGAGTACTAGTAATTTATTTTATGAAATGGATACTAGGATTTTGTGCAATCTTGTTTTTTTTTTCTAAAAATAAACCAGGTAAATGCACAAGTTGAAATGATTATGCTGAGGGATGAGCACCAAGCCAGTTTTCTAGTTGGCACTCTGGGAAGCCACGACTTTCCTAGTCTCATTTTATCGCCCCATAAATCCATGTCCTCTATCAAACGAATGCATGGCGGTGGACAAGAATCGATGGCCACCGCAATAGATCCTTCGTGCTAGAAAAGGTTTTTCTTTCTGTTTGAGTTAGCGCTGTTTCTTTAAATTATTTTCTTTAAGACAAATCTTTAATAGAGAAAAAAATTAAAATGCCATAAATAAATTCTTTCAGATTAATTTTTGAGGTAGGTGGTTTTTTAGGGTGGGAAGTTAGGCAGGGGTAGTAGGGAGAGTGTAATGATGGATTAGAAAGAGACAGGGGACTTCCAGTTCCCTTAATTCCTCTCCCTCACTCGCCCTCCCAAAAAAAATGTCTATCCAGCTTTTTTTAAATAAGACAATAGAAAAGCAATCTTCAAAAATGACTTTTTCAAATGTTAAGTCCGTAGTTAAAAAACTATAATAAATTATTAAAGCAAAAATTAAAGTACTAAGGAACTTCAAGAGTTTAACAATTCAAAACCTTGGCCAAAAATTAAAACATATAATAACCAAAAATTAGTAAAGTGAATACGAACCGCCTAATCTAAAGTAATTTTAAGTAAGACTAAACGCTTTCTAAAATTTTTTTTAAATAATATTTTTAAGATTATTCATATCTAAAGATATTAAATAAAAACTTTTTTTAAAAAGAGAATAAAAAAGCAAACTTCCAATTTTTTTTAACTAAAAAATATTTTGTATTCATGTAAGTTTTAATAGATTATGAAACCCCTACTTGTAATATTTTTTTGTCAGAAGATTCATCACGTTCGTCAAAAAATAACTTCTTTAGTTGTTAAAAAATGTATCCATTCGCAACTCTAAATGAAACAGACAAATTTGCATTTCTACAAATGTATTTAAAAACTCTAAATAAAACAGTCAAATTGGCATTTCAAAAAATGTATTAAAAAAAAAGACAGATAGACTTTCTACATTCCGAATTTAAAAATAAGTAATCAAAAATAAAAAAAATATATGCAGTGGAAAATTAACAAATTTTTTAAAATATTTTAATCCAAACTTAAGTATTACCAATTTTTCTTTTACAATTCAATATACGGTCATTCGTTTTTCTAAAATCTTTCTCGGTGAATAATTAATTCAATTTTTGTTCTTAAAACGACCTTCTAATCAAATAAATTTAATTTGAATTCTGTAGTACTTATTTTTTGATTCTAATAAGAAAAATTTCATTTGATTGACGTAACTTTGAATATTTCCAAGTTCGAAAGATCTTATATGTATTATTGAACTCTATTATTAACAGGGATTTTATCAAATTTTTCAAAATTAATTTGTTTAGTTTATGATCCATTTCCTTAGTTTAAAATTTAACTATTTCGTTGATAATTAGTTGTTTTTTGGCAACAATAATTAATTTTTAAACTGGAAATTTAACTTTTTTATTTTTTGTTGAAAACTAATGATTTTTAGTTAAACATTCAAACGCTTGGTTAAAAAAGTAAAAGTTGTGTTGAAATTCGACTATATAGCTCGAAAAATTCAACAATTTGATACCAATCTTATTTCTCTTTTTTATGAAAAAGTTTTTAGTTTAAAATTACATATTTCTTGAGTGTAAATTCGAATATTTTTTAAAAGCTAAAATAATTTGTTAAGTATTTTATTTTGTTGGTTGAAGATTTAATTATTTATTAGAAAATGTGTTCTTATTTAGTAGAAAATTATTTTTTTTAACTGTAAATGTAACTATTCAATACTTGGTTGAAAGCTTAACTACTTTGTAAAAAATTAATTTCATTAGTTAAAGCTCTATTTCTTTGATCGAAATTTAAACTATTGTGTTGATTTTTTTTGCTGAAATTTTGCTTTTGAACTGAAAACTTAACTATTTCATTAATGTTTAAAAGCTGATTGTAATAGTTCAAAAAGAATATATATTTGGTTAAACGAACTTTTTTATTGAAAATTCATATTTTCCGGATAAATTAAACTTTTAGGTAGATAATTCGACTTTCCTGATTAGAAATTCATCACTTATCGTAGAAATGATATATTTTCTGGTTAAAATGTAATCTGATTTGGTTTAAGATTAAAATACATTATCAATAGTTGGTCTTCTTTAATTAAATTAAACTGTTATTTATTTAAAATAAAGTTATTTTTTGAGCCAAATATTAACTATTAAAATTTCGTTGAGAATATATTTATTTTAAGTTAAATGATCTACTTATACATTTTTCATTACGACTTAAATTTTTTTATTGTTTAATTTTGACTGTTTTTTATTTAAACTTTAAATATTTTTTGATTGAATTATTATATTTTTTGTTAAGATTTAATATTTCTCATTGAAAATTTAAATACTGGTTTAATAATTAAACTACTTTTTTACAAAAATTTTCTTGTTAAACATTCAACTATTTTGTTAAAAGAGCCACCGTTTTAGAAAGAAGTTTAATCACTCTTGTTAAAAAATTTGAAGTTTTTTTTATAAATTTAACTATTTTGTTTAAAATTGGTTTCTTTTGCTTGAAAATTGAACTATTTTGTGGCAAATACACGTGTTTGGTTAATAAGTAATTTCCTTTTTGAAAATTTATCTATTTTGATGAAAAGTCATATTTTTTGTTTGAAAATTCAACGCTTTTGCTAAAAATTAGTGCGTTTAAACAAAAGTTTAGTCCTTTTGAATAGTAAAATCACTATTTTTATGAATTCTCTTGCCTAAAAATTCATTTTTTTTTGTTAAAAGTGTTACCAGTTGGTCTAAAATTTGTCTTTGTGAGACAAAAGTTCAACAACTTGATCAAAAATTTAACTACTTTGTAGCCAATTATTCCCTTATGCTTGAAATGTCGTCTATTTTATTTTAAATTTAACTAGAATAAATAATAATATAAAAATAATAAAAATAATATTTTCCGGTATTGAAAAGTCAACAACTTGGCTAAATGATCAACTATATAATGGAAAATGCAATTTGTTTCGATTTGGAGTTGTGATCATTTCATAATGAGGGTAATGTGACACAAGAGCTATATATTAATTTTATTTAAAATAATTTATTTCCTTATTTCTATGAAAATCGATCTATTTCGCCTGTTTCGAGAGAATTTTCGGCTGTGGAAATAATATTAAAATACAGTGCCGTTATTTTTCAAATGGCACCTAAGAAAGATTGCTTAAAACATTTTTAAATTCATTTCCAGATATTTGCAACACACACACACAGGATGGGCCATTTTAATATATCCATTCCAAAGTCTCAGGAAATAAGCCGTATACAAAAAATTGTTCTTCCTGCAAAATCGGTTTTGGCCTTGAGATCAATTTTCAAGGTTATTTGAAGGTCACATTGACTTTTTAATATAGGAATCCCTATTTTTGACATTAAATGCTAGAAGAGCGCAAAATTTTACGCCCGCAATGATAGTTAGAGTCTAATTTCTAGTGAACTTCAAATAACCTTGAAAATTTATCTCAAGGTCGTGACACGTGGCCAGAGGGGTAAATGACCGCAGTACCACTGGGAACCAGCAATTTTTTCATCTGCTTTTTCAATTATAAATAAATATTTTCAAACTACAAAATACAAATTACGGAACTTGCTATTATATTTTCTTAGTTCTAAAATTTTCGAAATATCAAGCGAATATTTATATCCTGACCTTGAAATCAATACTTTCCATTCTCTTTGTTTATGACTTCATTTTTTAAAGAAAGTGAAGCGAAAATGAAGTTAAAGCACTGCGTTCGTTCCGTCGATGTAAAAAATTTCTTATATTCCCTTTTCGTAATAAAACAGCTCATGAGTGCAGCCTCAAAGGAACCCAGAGTCTGCCGAGAACAGGTAGAAAAAATACAGATATAATTGCAAAGTAAACAGTCGAGCTTCTTATGCTTTGCAATTTGCTTTATGCAACTGGAATGGAAAAAAGCGAGCATCCGTGTCATGAAAGTTAGCGTGGTCGGATGCTTTGAAAGAAATCTTTGTGCAACTAAACGATCCCTTTGCAGGGCAATACTGCTACACAGAAGGTTTAAAAATTTTGAAAGGATAAAACAAGAATTCTTCTGAGATTTATGAAAAAGTTTTTTTATGACTTTTTATTTTGAAAAATGAACTTCAAGAGAATTTTGAGGGTGGATTTAAGAGATTGCCTTAAATTTCGAAAATAGAAGAAGATTTTAAAGCAAAATGTTTCAATTTGGTGAGATTAAAAAATAACAAAAATCGAGTAAAAATACAGGTTTTTATTAAAGATATCAAAACAAAACTTTAGAAGCTATAAAATAAATTTAAAAAGCTTTAAGAGAAGAAACAAATTTTCTTAAAATTTTTAGGAAAATTTGAAAGATTTTAAAACAATTTTTCCATATTTCAGACGTTATTTCTAAATATTAACAAAAAACTGAGTAAGCTAACAATATTTTGATGAGTTTAAGAGAATTTAAATAGACTTCAATATTTTAAAACTTGGAAGCATTTCCAAAAATTTATCAAATATTTTTATTTCTTCCAAACGTCTAACGGTCTTCTCTTTTGACACATCTGGAATATTCAGAAAGCTTCTGTAAAAATTTGTTCCTAATGTTACAAAGAATCTGCTTAACATAAATTATTTTTTTGCGATTACCAATGATTATTTATTTCTTATCTATAAATTTTATATGAAATATGACAGATAATAATGTGCACTTACAATTAGTTGAGAATATATGCTTTTAACGAATTATTTATAAAATTTTTTTCAAACAAATGTAAATTTTAAACATTTCTTTTTGAGTAGGCTTGATTTTTTTGTGGAATTAAACTTAAAATATTTTTCCACAGATTTCTTGCCCTCGCATTTTTTCTAATCACGAAAACTGTTAAGTGTATCAAAAATTTTTTTAAACAAATTCAGATTTCTTAAATAATTTCATGAATAAAAAATTAAACCTGTACATAAAGAAATTGTAAAAATGTGCGTTTGATCAACAAAATTTTTTATATAATTAGTAATTTTTGTCACTACAATAATATTATAGCCAGGAGGAGAAATTTTTGGTTTTAATAAGCAATTAATAATTTGACAATAGTCTGTATGATCTATTACTTTGTTTGCTACCTATATAAAGATGTAAATGATTGAATTGATCACTTTTGTATCAATATTATATTGTTCTTTATCAAAAATTAACAATTGATTGTAATTTAATTACACTTGTAAATAAACACCTGTGCTGTGCGCGCGATTATTAAATATTACATTTTAAAAATTCATTTTTTATTCTGAAGACGAAACCATTTTATTTTCGATTCGATACTTATTCTTTATAATTTGAAAATAAAACTATTTCAAAGAAATTTCATCTAATTTGTTATAAATGCATGGTTTTGGTTGAAAAATTATTCTTGTTTCTTGACAAATTATCTCTGTGTTTAGGAATTAGATATTTTTGCTTGAAAGTTTTTTTCGGTTAAATTATACTGGTTTAAAATTTTTTTAGAATGAATTCGTTTACGAGAAAATTTGGCAATTCTATTTTCGATTTCAAAAATATCTCTTTTAGTTCAAAATACGAATATTGTGTTTAAAATTTATCATTACCGGTTAAAAAAAAGCTTGTTTCAAAAATTTAAATTGGTGAGTTTAAGATTCTACTTTTTTCTAGAAAATTTGTCCCCTAAGCTAAAAAATCCACCTATGTTTGGTTGGATTCCTAATAATTATTCGTTAACAAAGAATTAGGTCCATTACTTAAAAACACTTTTTTAATAAGATTTTTAGCTTAAATTTGATTATTTTGTTAAAAACGTCCATCATGGCCGAAAATTCAACAGTTTGGTTAAAAACCCGTCATTTTGGATTGAAAACTCGTCTGTTTGCTTGAATGTTCAACTTTTTAATTCTTAATGCAAATATTAAATCAAAAATTAATTTTTGTTAGATTCGACTTTTCGGGTTTATATATTGACTTCAATATTGTACATACATATTTATTTTATTTAAACAAATTTATTCCCCTATTATTCTCCGACTTTCGTAAAAAATGACTCTAATTTCTTTGTTTTAATACAATTTTCACCTGCGTTCCTTTTTGCATGGGTGAGGTGGTTGCAGGTGGGGGGCGTAAAATAATACATTTTTCAATGAGGAGGGGGGGGGGCAGGATGGAGTAAAAACAGCAAAA
>JAAAKG020165102.1:0-28503 GCA_010014905.2 Druon quercuslanigerum
TTTTTTAATTACAATACAGTAATATTGTTTTGATTCTAATAATGATAGAAAACTTATGTTTTTCAGAGATCTGATTTGTCACACTGCAAGATCCAAAGTTCCAAGGCTCTGAGAATAAATATTAACAGTGATTTTTAATTACATATATTCATTTTGTGTGCGAAAATATGCACATTATGAGTTAAACTCTATTCATTAAAATATTCTCGCACATTTAACCTTACCCATAAATGTTACTAACGTGCGTGTCGATTTCTGTTGCAATATAAATTGCGGTCTCTCCGTTTTCAACGCGATTAATTATTTTTAATTTGTCTTCCAAAAGAAGTTTTTTATTTTTCGGTATAGATTTGCTAGTCATTGATTTACGAATTAGTAAGTACTTTGAATTAAAATACAGAGTGAACTTTGTTAATTTAAAAATGGAGATAAGTCATGCGATGTATCTAATTGAATTGAATCGCAAATACATTTATAGAATGGAATGGTTTTTAATAGAAGTTTTACATTAATATGTTGATTGATCGGGTATTAAAGTAATACGTTAATAAACAAAATTATTGAAATAATTAATGTGGCTAATTAATAAGGAATGAAAGTTGTTATGTAACTTGTACCTAAGGACTACATTTCAGTAAATAATTATTGTTTAATGAGAATGAAAAGTGACTTTGGACAAATAAGTGAAAACAAATTTTCGAACAAAAATTGAATTTTTAAACTAAAATGATGGAATAATCAACAGGAATAAGTGAATTACCAGTTTAAAAAATGAATTTACAACAAAATAGTTTCAAATGGAAGCCAAATCTTCTATAAAAAATTGAATTTCAACCAAACAAATAACGAATTAAAAAAAAAAGTTAAATTTTTAATCAGAGGTGAATTTTCATATAACATTATGGATCTTTAACCAAAAAAATTAATTTTAACAGAATTATTCAAAAAAATTTAACAAAGTAGTTGAATTTTTATAACAAAAAATACGAATTTTTAACAAAATAGTTAAATCCAGTAACAAAAAGCTACGTTTACAAATGAATTACAAATTAAAACATTTCCAGGTTTTCCAGGTGATTAGATGCCCTGTCAAAATAAGACAACTTAATAATGGTAATGCAAAAAAAGTAAGACTAAGGTGAGAAAAATATATAAATTTTAATATCCCAAATTTTCCTTGGTTTAGTGATTTTGATAAGAAATAATCAAAAACATCGGTTTACTACACAATATACTCTTTATTTTACACTTTGCATTATTTCACTTTTGCCTGCATTCAATATTATTATAATACCTATCGACAAGAATATATTTATAATATACATTTACATAGTATTTATTTCTTTTTTCGCTATTGATAGCACTTAAGATATATGTATAATAATATAGGTGTGTTGGCCTATGATTAATTTGATACTGCACTTTCTTCAATCTGATTTTTTTTAAATTCTAAACGTCTAATTACATTCACTTATCCACGTTCAAAGTGTATCACAGTTTTGTTCAGGGATAGACAAGGGTTAAAAGAAGAAATGGGTTGATCGAGAATCGCGAACGAGTAAAATCTTTTCAATGCGAATACGAAAAATTGGTTCATGTGTTCCTCTGGACAGCCTATAGTGATGAAATGCATTCCGCATTCCGGCATCCAATCCACTATTAATTCTAGTAACACAGTAACGAGAAATGAAAATCTTATTCTCTCAAAAAAGTAACTTTTCTTTTAACTGAGCATTTATACCGATCCCATCGGTACTCATTAAAATTCTTCGTTTGCAAAATCGTAAAAAAAGAGTCTTGTACCTGCGACTTAAAACGATGAAAGACATTAGGAATTTCCTCGTATAGATTTTCTTAATGTCAAAGAAAACCGATTTGTGCATATCGAGTACACTAATATCGATAAACTTAAATCGAAATAGTTTCAAGAATATTCCTAGTTCATCTATAGTAATAAAGTTCGAGTCCATTCCAAAAACTGCTCCCTGCGAAACTTTCAAAGAGAGGAGTCAAAATGCTTACCTGCACGAGTTAAGTTTCTCTACTTACTACTATCAGTTATGCGTCTATTTGTAAAACAAATTATCTAAAAATATACTGTTCAAATATGTACAATTACTCTGTACAATTCGAAAAATAAGCTTTCAAGAAAAATAGTTTCTTGTGCCGTGTTAAGAATGTGTTCCGAATAAGGAATGTAACGAATAACATCTCATCACAATCAGTGCTTCGTCCATTTTCTTCTGTCACCAATTATACTCCACCAACCTCCATCAACTATAAGCGCATCGTTCAATAATATTTTTCGGCGGTACTTAGATAATTATGATTATCTAATTAATCTAGAGCCGAGTCGAAGATCATCGCGGTCCAATTTTTTGTGCGTCTGATACTGGTCCTTTCCCAAATTTTAAAACAGTACTATTTACAACATCAAAGCCCTTATTGGACAGGAGCGACGATTTCGACAAACTTCGATAGACTCGAATCGATCCTCTGAAATTCTTTTGTTCTGAGATAAGAAAAAAGTAGGAGTCTCTAACTAGGTCCAGGGGGAGCACTGAAATTAAACATAGTGGTCGGAGGGCGTCCTGGCAGAGGTTTTGGAGGTAACCTGGGCGTTATTGATCCTGAAAAGAAAATTCTTATTATTTATTTATATATTTGCAATTGTAGTTTTTAAGAAAATAGGTTGGTCATTTAGATTTCAAGCTATTGTCATTGTTGCAGATAAATTACCATAATTATTAGTAAATACAAATGCTCCTTAATATTAATAGTAAGATTACTTAATAATCACTCCATTGAATCTGCTCATGGTGGGGCTAAACTAACTTTAATTGCGTATGAGAGTTTTCAATAGAAAGACACATAATTTTAATTATAAAGCTTGAAACGCAATAAACTGCACATGAGGCTTTAAAATCATGAAAGTATTTTCCAGATAAAATGTATCAGTTTTTAAACTTCAATTTATGATATTCTTGATGAACTTTTTAAATTCGATAAGAAACTGTTTAAAATCAATTAGTATGATTTAAATAAAGGTAAATTAAAAAAAAAAATTTTAACGGTAAGTGAAAGTGTGGAAAAAACTTCATGATATTTTTAAACCCACGATTTTCATTGTAATTGGCTGCATTTTTCGTAATTTGGTCAAACTTTCGAAAAAAATTGTAGTAAAAACGAGAATAATAAATAAACATTGCAGCTGTTAATAATGCATTAATATAATTAGATTAAAAAAAATATTGATTTTTCTATTTTCAGACAGTTGGGCCTAATAATATTAATATTATCAATAAATTTAACATACTACGCTTTTGTAAATTTAATTTGTCATGCTATATTTAAATCTTTATTATTTTCATGTGCTTTACCAACTACTTTATGAACAACAAAATTTTCTTATTGAATTTGAACAGTTTCTTATTGAATTTAAAAAGTTTTTCAATGAGCCCGTAAATTGAAGTTTCAAATTTGCTACATTTTACATGAAAAATAATTTCACGAATTTAATACCATGTATCAAATTTTCTAAGTTTCAAAATCTATCAATCATAGTTTAAAATAATTTTTAGTGAAAACTGTGATGTTTTTAGATTTCTTCTAATTCTTTTTATAGTGAACATAAAAATCGACCTTTTACAAAGAATTTTTTTTGTTCTTGGCCATATAATTTCCATAGAATTAGAGCATACTAATTATTTGGAAAATTCCCTATGCAAGAACTTTGCAAATCTGTAAATGAGATTTTAAAATCCGTTATAATACCACATAATAAAAGTCCAGTAATTTTTTTCATTCCATGTTTTTCCAGGTCTTTCAAGATTTTTCTAGGTATCATTTATCATAGTACGAAGCCATTAAAATATTTAGCATTTTTTTAAACAAACGACTCGGAATATGTATGCAATCTCACGAGTTTATTATAAAATAATGTCTCGTTCAGTCATGTAAATATATAAATGTGCCAACATAATACTATTCGTATGTAAAATAAAATCAATATTTTTGTGATTTGTGAAAGTAACTTTATTAAACGATAGTTGAGTTTCCTACTAAAAAATATATTTTTCCATCAAAAATGGAAAAGATAAATTTTCAGTAAAAAAATTAATTTTAAACAACTAAAAACGATATTTCAACAAAATAGTTAAATTTTGTAACAAAGTGATGAATGTTCAACTAAAGTTATGACCTGGCTACTGGAATAGTTGAATTTTAAACCAAAAAGATGAATTTTCATATAAAATGATTAAATATTAAACTAGCTTAGTTAATTAAATTCTGAATTAAGTACATTTTCAGTTAGAAAAATTAATTTTTAACAAAAATACATTGTTAAGATTTCCAAGAAAGTGATTAATTTTTAACTACAATTATTAATCTTCTACAAAAAAGATTAATTTTCGACCAAATATGACGAATTTTAACCAAAATACACGAAGTTTTAAATAAAAAAGGTCATATTTTCAACCAAGAATATAAGTTAAATTTTCATTTAAAAAAAAACAAAGTGATAAATTTTCAACTCAAAATATTAATACTCTACTGGAATAGTTTAATTTTAAACCAAAAAGACAAATTTTCACAAAAATACATGAAGTTTCAAGTAAAACAGGTGAAATTTTCGACTAAAAATAGAATACTTAAATTTTCAGTTGAAATTTTTATTTTAAAAAACAGTTAAATGCGATAGTATGCAGCTATTTTTACAAATACAAAAAAAGATTATTCATTTTCACATTAAAATGTTAATAAAATTTAAGGACGCTCTCCAAAAGTTCATGACTAAACAAATTTCCAGACACGTCCAGGTTTTTCAAGATATATACAAATTCTCTGACAATTTCAGGTTTTCTAGGCTTTCAAGGTAAGTAGACACTCTGTGAGTTTAATTTTCAAATAATTGCTTTTTTCCACTTTTATCCCGAATTCTCTGTCCTATGAGCAGCCTGATAATATTGATAATATAACAAAAAATTACCGTTGGGTTGAGTAGGAGGAAGCTTCGTCGGACTGGGTCCATTGACAGACATGTACCTCCGCGGATGAGTAGCGGCAGAGGCGGAGCTTTCCAAATTCGAATTTCGCCTCATTAATAACGCAGAGCTACTTGGATTCAAAGTGGCGGGAAGTCGTGGCGGTAGAGTTGCTGGGGGTAAATCTCTGCGAGGAGGGAGAGGCGGTGGAGACGTGCCTTCTCGCGGTGGCAATAAAGGAGCGTTCGGTGCTTGTCTAACCTGAAATAATAATGATTAGCTTATTAGGACACTTTTTATATTAAAATCTAAACAAAATTATTCGTACATCAAACGGTGTTTGGAGAAATAGGTTCATTTTTTTACACAAAACAGGGAAAATAGGGAAGCGATTAAATATTTATTTTTACATGTAGAAAAGAATAAACAATCTTCTTATAAGAAATTGTATAGTTTTTAAATAATATTAAATGATTTTTTAATGATTTCTGACATTAAATAATTTCTTTTAAAATTACATATAATTGGGTCCTTGATAATCCATTCACGGCGATATAAAAAAAAGCCCGAGAAAACATCAATTATCAGTACTAAACATATAAATAAGTACTATAGTATACTCATAAGTGTAACTACATACTTTATATCAATAATATTTTTATCTGCCTGGATTTTTATTTTATAATATTAAAAAACAAACTATTTAAAATTTCATGATAACACATTTTTAAATATTAAGAATTCCGGAAAATTTTGAAACGAAGTCTCTTGAAAGTAGTTAAAATCTTTTGAAATCACTTAAAATATTCAAAAACATTTGAAATTTTGCTATGTCCTTAAAATCTCTTAAAATTGTTTAAATCTATAGAAATTCCATAAAATAAAATTTAGTTTACTCCCTACAGTTCTCTAGAAACTCATTAAAATCGTTTCCTTGAAATCTTTTAAAATCCTATAAAATATGTAGAAATCATTCAAAATTCCATGAACATAAATTAAATACAAATTATTAACTTTCTCTTATCCCCCCCCCCCCCAGTAGGATATGTTTGAAAAAAACCTCTTACTTTCGTAATTTCGATATTTTCATGGATGTCAATATTTCTTACGCATAAAATCTTAAATTCAAAATTATTCAAATTTGAAAAACGTACATGTACCATAGATAATTCAAAAGGTGTTACATTTAAAACGCCTAGAAATTGTCCAATATTACAAAATCAGATTCGCTTGCTTTCACACATTATTAAATATTAATTTACGAACCAAAATTAACTAATTTAATTATGGAAATTTTAAATTTAAACATAGAGGGTTTAAAAAATTTATAATTAAAAATTGCTTTGAATTTTTAATTTTTCAATGAAAAATACCATATTTTGGTTTTATTTTAGTCTCAAAAGAGAAACCTTAGGTTGCTCAATTTAATGTTATTGTTGGTTGTTTTTGGTAGTTTTTGAAAATTGTTTAAATGTCATTAAGAGCAGGGGGTCAATTTTTAATATATTCCATGTCTGATGAAAATTTCAACCAATTTTAGCATTTCTAAATTATGGTCGTGAAATTAAATCGTTGAAAATTATTTTTTACCTAAAAACTTGTTTGAAATAATTTGTTTCTTTTTAGTTGAAATTATGATAATAATTTAAAATCATAACATTAAAATTTTCAGTTTGAGAATTGCTAGCTTTTCTTCTACACTCAAACATGGTTCAATTTCAAGTAGTTACGTTTTTAAAATCTTTAATACTAAATTGTTCCTAATTGAAGATTTACATTTAAACTGATAAATTAGAAATTTTTCAATTTTAAAGGTTTAAATTTGAAATGATATAATTATGAAAATTTTAATTTTATATAATTCGATTTGAAACATTTTCAAAATAAAACATTATTCATCACACACTTCTGATTTGAAGTTGTCTCATGTAAACATGTTAAAAACTGTATAAAAATATTGCGATAAATTTGTTCTACCTGCATCTCTTTATAGAAAAGAAAGCTAACTACAAAACACAATTTTGCCTTTCATTTCTAACAAAAAAATGTAATTTTAATTGTAGCACTTTTTATAATATTTTATCTCAAAACGTTCAATTGATCTTAAGACCAGGTATTAATTGTTATAGTAAATCTGACATCATGAAAATCGTTATTTATAATTAAATAAAAGAATCGTCAATGCTAATGGCAAACCCACTGCACTTTATTATAGTTCATTTTCAAAATATATAGGTACTTTATATAGATTGAGCCAAAAAATAATTTAGCTTTAAAATTTGATGTAAATCCTAAATAGATTAGTATAGGGTTACTCAAATTTAAAGATATTTATTAATTATAGTAGATAGTTCTATAACTTAAAAAAAACTTGCACCACTCGCGATTGTATATTCTAGTTTTGAATATAATCATTATCTAGATGTCAAAAGGAAAATTGTACTTTCACATATCGTATATTTAAGAGAAAAGTGGAAACAGAAAATTCTTTTTCAAGAATAAGGGGGAATAGGAATAAGACTTTCAACCCTGTGATGTTAATATGAGAACATTTTTATTCTTCACATTGTGGTTCAAGGTATCTACTCAAATCATGGGAAGAAATTCCCTGACAATTCCAGGGTTTTTTTCTAGGTATATCAAGTTTTTTCTAGGTAAAATATGTATACAGTTTCGTGAGTTCATTATAAATAATGTTTTTTCCCAGTTTCAACGGATCCAGTTAATATCTTTTATTTAGAAAGCTTTGACAAATGATATTACAAGACTCTCTTAAATATATTAGCACCATCGATTAATTGATAATTAAATAATAATAATAAAAACTCATTTCTTGAAATTTTCTCTAAAGTCCATCAATTCAAACAATAATTCAAACAAATTTTCATTTTAAAGTCTAAAATATTGCATTTTGAACAAAATATATGAATCTTTAACCAACTAGTTGAATTTTCTACCAAAAAGATTAATTTTTTTCAAAGAAGACGTTTTTTCAGTAAAATACATACATTCTCAACCAAATAGCTGAATTTTTAACTAAAAAAGATTAATTTTCCAATAGATAGATAGTTAAATTTTTATCCAAGAAAGATCATTTTTTAACCAAACATGGAACAGTTATATTTTTCAGTTAAAGAAATTAAATTTTCATTAGAAAAATCCAACCAAAGTGATAAGTTTTTATCTGGAATGATAAAACTTTTATAGAATAGACAAAATTTTAACAAACAAAAATCAGAAGATTAATTTTCTACAAAAAAGACGATTTTTTCACAAAATACATGAATTTTCAACGGAGAAAAATAAATTTTCCAACAAATAGTTGAATTTTCAAACAAAAAGATAAATTCTTAACTAAAACAATGAATCATTATCTGAAATAGTTGAGTTTTCAACCAAAAAGAGCATTACCAACAAAAACATGAATTTTGAACCAAGAACATTAATGTCTATAAATAAAAGACAAATGTTCAATAAAATACATGATTTTCAACTAACAATTACATTTTCAGTTAAAAAGAACAATTTTTAACGAAAAAAAAAACTACTCTTTAGAAAAATAGTTAAATTTTAAACAAAAGTGATGTATTTTCAACTAAAATGATGAACCTTCAACTGGAATATTTGAATTTTTAACAAAAAAGGTGAATTTTTAACCGATAAGATTAATTTTTAAACAAAACATGCATTTTCGACTAAAAAAGAAGCATTTTCATCTAAGAATTGAATAGTTACATTTTCAGTTTAAAATAAAATAAAAAAACAACAAATTTTCAAAAAATAGTTAAAAGTTTCAACTGAAATAATTATATTTTCAGTAAAAAAATTAATTTTCATTTTTAAGAAACGAGTCAAAACAAGTAAAAAAATTTTTACAAAAAGAGTTTAACTTTCAACCAAGTAATTCAATTTTCATTCCCAAAAAGATCTATTATGAAGGGAAGATGTAGTAGCTGATATTTTAACGAAAAATACTGTGATTTTCAATCAAAAACATTGGAATAAAACCAAAAATACAAGTTTTCAACATGAGTTGAATTTTCAACCAGGAAAGGTTTTTCAGTCAAGAGAGATAAAAAATTGCAAAAAACTGTTGATTTTTTCTCCAAAGATACACATTTTTAAATGAGAATATTACGTTTCTATCCACAAGAACGATTTTTCAACAAAAGACATGAATTTTGAACCAAATACCAAAATTTTCAACTAAGAACGATACATTGTCAACCAGAACTAGAATAGTTAAATTTTTAGTTAAAACCCATCATTTCAAACAAAGAGAAAAACATGAATTTTCAATAAAATAGTAATTAAAAAAAATTAAGCACACTCACGAATAAACTCCCTAACTTTCAAAAATATTCCCTGAAATTTCCAGGTACATAAAAGTTCTCTGACAATTCCAGGTTTTCCCGGTAGAGTAGACACCTTGATGGTTGTAAAGTAGAGTTAGGGTGATGCACAGAGGAGTGAGGTTGTAATTCATGAAATAGCAACGATGGAAAATAAATATATTTTACCTGATGCGGTGACTCACTGATGGAACTTTCTCGCCTCCGATGAGATCGTGGTGGTAACGGTGGAGGGGGTTGGCTAAGATTGACGTGGCTTGGAGAAGGAGGAAGAGGCATTGGAACGCCCGGACTGCCACCCGCTGTCGACAAAGCGGACATAGACACTGCACCGATTGAACTTGGATTAAAGCCAAAGAGAGTGCTCTGCGACGGATGATGAGGGGGTGGCATATGTCCAGGAGATCCCAACTGTGGACTACTTCCTGGGGAACTAATCGAAAGACCCGACATGCTAAGGGGACCTGGCGATCCCGGAGTTTGTCCTGAACCTAAGGCAATAGAAAATGTTCAATCCATATTAGTATTCAATCACTCGACATTCATCAAACACTTTTGAAAGGTAGCAGAATTTAAGAATGCACATTTGATCTATTGGGGAGTAGTGTTCTGAAGAGTTTAAGTCCTCGGCGAAATCCTCACATGCATGCAAACATGCTCGACCTTTATGTGCTTTGACAATTTCATGAGCACATTATAAGCATTTTTAATTGGGATTTAAAAAATCGTATGTTCTATCTTTATTAATAATAATTACATGATTTCAAATTCACAAGAAAATATATAGCTTCAAATTGGAAAGGACGCTTAATTTAAATTGTCAAAGAAGTCAAAATAATAGAAAACATTATTCGCATTAAACAGTGCCTCATGCAGGATTGCTACAATATCCCAATTTCTAAATTCTTCTATGTATAAAACCAAACATACACCTAGAAGATTATTAATATTATTGCAAAAAACAATTTGGTTTCTAAATAAACTTTAAACACTTTTTAGTTCAATTTCCAAATCAAAAAGATAAATTCTGAAACTAAGAAATGAATTTTTAACTAAAATGATGTATCTTCAATCAAAAGTATGAATTTTTAACAAAGTACATGAATTTTCATTTTAAAACAATCAATTTTTAGAACAAAACTAATTCTTAACAAAATAATTCAATTTCAAACCCAAACGATGAATTTTCTATAAAAAAAAAAGATAGTTTGAATAAAATATACAAATTTTCAACTAAAAACGATACATTTATGAACCAAAACTAAAATGACTCAATTTTCAGTTAGAAAAATCAATTTTAAACCAAAAAAAGCCCGAGTTTTCAGCAAAATTAATTAAACGAAATTAATTTATAATCACAGTGATGAATTTTTGCCCGAATAGTGGTGTTTTCAACCCAAAAGCTGAATTTCCTATGTAAAAAAAATGAATTTTTAACAAAGAATGGAATTGTTAGATTTTCTACATAACGGAACATTTTTTAGTAAAAAATATTACATTTCTATCAAAAAAGTTCAGTTGTCACATGAAATGGAATAGTTCAAGTGAATTTTTAACTAAAATGATAAAACTTTAACTAAACAAAAATTTAATTTTTAGCTAATACGTGAGTTGGAACTAAAGAGAACAACTTTACACAAAAAATAAAATACTTAAATTTTGAGTTAATCAAACAAATTTTCAAACAAAAAATATACGCATTTTGAACAAAATAGTTAGATTTTCAACCACAGAAATTAATTTTTAATAATAAATTAGAGTACTCTTTTACCAAAAAAGATGGATTTTGACCAAATTAATTAATTTTCATCTAAAACAGATACATTTTTAACTAAATATAGACTAATCAAATTATCAGTAAAAACTTAATTTTCAATTAAATCAATGGAAATTTTAAACGAAATAGTACAGTTTTCAACCAAGAAGATTAAAATTCTATAAAAAAGATCAATTTTCGAAAAAAAATTAAACAGTTACATTTTCATTTAAAAAAACTAAGCCTGAATAAGAAAAAACTAATTTTCAACCAAATATTCGAATTTTTAAAGGAATTTTCAACCAAAAAAAGGAATTGGTCACCAAGAACCTTAAATATTCTCCAATAAATTCATAATTTCAATAAAATACAGGATTTTTCAACTTATGAACCAAGCGTGTACGAGTTAAATTATCAATTGAAACAATTAAATTTCAACTAGAAAACATAATTTTCAACATAATAATTTAATTTTGAAACACGAAGGTTTGTAAACTACAATTATGAATCATCTACCAAATAAATAAAATTTTAACAAAGTAGTTCCACTTCCAGCTAAGTATTTGAATTTTCAACCAAAGAGGATAAATTCTCAAAGAAAAACGTGATATTTGATATTTGAACTAAAACGGATTTTAATTTTATACCAAAAATAGTTGAATTCAACCAAAAAAGATTCAGTTTCAACAGAATAGTTTGAATCTACAACCAAAAGAGATTAATTCTGAACCAAATAGTTGCGATTTTTAACAAAAATAATAAAATTAATTTAAACTTTAGTTTTTCGAAAATTCCCTAACTCCATAAGGTTTCTTCTGACATTCCCTATCTTTCTGGAATTACCTGATCTGTAGCAACTCTGTAATTTAAGGAAGTATATGTTTATTTCACTCCAGAATATTTTTGTTAAAATATATGTAGTAATTATGATATATAATAGTTGAAGAAATAAATGCTTTACACTCTCTTGAATACTCTATAAATGCTCTGTTCGAGCTTAAAGGCTGAGCATATTCTCGAGAGTATTTGCTCAACATAAATTCTTGAGCATTTAATAGCTTTATGGGGAAGTTGTCACCATTTAAATATAAATACGAACCTCCCAATAATACAGGTGCAAAAACGCTGTGATCTCCAGTATGAGGTGCTTGCGAAGTATGAGGAGGAGTTTCCGGAAGTTCCGGGGGTGGTGCAAATTCTGTTGGTGGATCGTGCAACCTCACGCTGGAAGCCACAGCCTGAAGTGGCGCTGGCAACTTGCCGCTCAGACTTCTCGCTTTGATACCCGGCGATTTGAGGTTCAAATCTGGCCACTTGCGAGACTGTAGACAAAATAAATGAAGTAAATAAAACGCAAAAATTTGTAGTTACTTTACGCAAAAATTTAATCGATACTTACGACTCTCGGTGGTTGTCGTGCGCCCCTTGGTTCCACTTCTAAACTTTTGTTATACAAATAATTGCTTATATCCGCGTCCTTCACATTAGGGTCGAACGGAGAAAGGTTTTCAATGAAATGCCTTATTCTCGGTTCCACCGAAAGACAGTAAGGCTGATTTTGGTACTGCTGGATTTCACCAGTGATTTCGGCGACTTTTCGTCGCTTGCTAAAGTTGATAAGCTCTGGGCTTCCTGGTAAGTAATCCGGATTCCCTTCTTCGATGTGCAGTATATTGGTCAGGTACATGCCTATTCAAAAATAATACATCGAAATAATGTTAGCAGAAGAAAATTAAGATAAAAATGAAAACATTCTTCGAAAATAGGAGAGTAGAAGTGTAGGGCGTATTCTAATCCTAAATTCCTACTTTACCAACACTGAGGCCCTTCAGAAGCTCAATAGATTCGTGTCCGGGCTAAGTTCCTGGAATGTTCTTGATGACACGGTAAAATTATACTGCGCTATTATGACAAACAAATTATGGGTGGAAAATATACGAACCAAAAGGTACTTTTTTTCACATTCATAGGGTACTTTTCGCGCTCAAAAGGTGACAAATCCAGAATAAATCCAAAAGACTTCTAAAATTAGTGAAGTTATATTTTTGATTTCCGTAAAATTGAATGGAATTTAGAGCAATTTAAGGCAAACGAGAAGAATGCGATACAATTTATAAAAATTTTAGGTGAATTAAAAACAATTTCAAATAAATTAAAAATAATTTGAAAATATGAAAAATTTCCTAAAGAATTTGAAAGAATCCAGGATAAATTAATAAGAAAACAGGATGAATTCCAAAAAATAAATTCAAATCTCTTCAAATCTTTGAAACCTTACTATTAAAAAAAAGTGGCTAAGGACAACAAAACAATTCGAAACAATTAAAATGAATTGAACAAATCTGTAAAAATCGAAAAGTCCACCGATTTCAGTAAAATTTGAGTGAAATTAGAGGAATTTAGGGGAAACGAGAAGAATTCGATGAAATTCATAAAAAAAATCAAACTGGATTAAAAAAATAATCAAGTGAAGTCCAAGCAATATTCAAAAACATGAAAAAGTTCATTAAATTGGGTAAGTTTCAAGTGAGTTTAGAAAAAACAGAGAGAATTTAAAAGAAGTTGATGAAATGCGAAGGGCGAAGTCCAAACGAATTGTAAAAATTGGTTGGAAATCTCTTGAAATCTTTGAAACCCAACGAAATCCCATTAAAATATTGTAATATCATGTGAAGTTCTATACAATTTGATGTTTGCAGAAACCCTGAAAGATTTATTAAATGAATTAAAAATTCTTTGGAATTTTGTCAAATTCCCTAAAATGTTTTAAATACTCTGATATCCCAATCAATGACTGAAATAAATTAAAAACTACTTGGAATCTTTTTAAACAAACTAAAATATTTCAAATCCTTTGGTCATTTTATCAATTGATTCTCAGGACCAATTAAATAAAAACTTTAGAAAATCAAATTGGAATCAAGTAGCATTGAGTAAATTTCTAATAAATGAAGTGAATTAAGAAAATTCAACATAATTTAAAAGAATTCAGGATAAATTATGAAACTCTGAAGATTTTATTAAGAGGTTAGTCAAGTTTGAAAATGTCAAAAAATCCATTTTTTATTGCATTTTCTGAAAGTATAACATTTTGATTAAAGACAAAAGTAAATGAACCTTTAACTATTGACGCTCGAATTTTTTGTTTCGGATGATCCTGTCATGATGGGTATTGATCATCGCAAAACGCCTTTTTTCATAGAATTCTGGGAGATGGACTATAACTTGCTTATTTACAGATATTCTATGAGGAAAAAATTACTGTGACTTTAAAATATCTTAAAACCTTATAGGTCCTGCAAATTCGTTCCATATCTACCGAAATTCTAGACAATTCTTTATCCTACAATATTTTAAATGCTTTAAATCCCGTATAATTAATGAAATTAATGAATAATTCTTTGGAATCCTTTTAAATTCATAAAAAATTTCAAATTCTTTTAATTTCAAATTAACTATTTATCAATTGATCCTCAGAATCAATTGAATAATAACTTTTACAAAATCAAAATAATTCATTGAATTGGCTAGGATTAGGTAAATTTAGAAGATTTCAAGTGAATTAAAAAATTCAAAAGAATTTAGAAGAATTGAGAATAGTTATTAAGAATTCAGGGTAGATTTCAAATCAGAAATTTCCAATTTCCTTTGAATAAATCCTTTAGAATTTACTAAAATATTATAAAACCCGTGAAATTCTATAAAAAACTTAGGATTCAAAAAATAATAATTTTATCCTAAAATATTTCAAACGCTACGAAATTGCCTCAAATTAATTAAGTCAATACAACATTCCTTGGAACAGTTTAAAACTCTCTAAAATATGTCAATTTAAAAGATCTTGAAAATGCCTTAAAAGTTTTTAAATATCCGAAATTCTTATATATCCCTTCAAATTATTTAAATATATTACAGATTTCTCGGAATGTTTAAAAGTACGCAGAAATAAGTAATTACTAGAAATAGGTATATTAACCCATGAGTTCATTTTTTAAATAAAAAAACAGATATTATTAAAAAGTTACATTTTGAGCTGCACATAGGGTACCATAGGGACCAATCTTGAAAATAGGGTACTTTAGGGACCTTAAATGAATATGGTGTACAATACGGGATGTAGGGGCGAGTCTCTAAGGCCTTTTATAAATAAATGTATGATTTCCATCATAAATAGCGCTGAAATTTTAAACGCAAAATTCGTTTTTAATAATTGCGCAGTATAATTTTATGACATCAACAGTAGTTTAGAAACTGAGGACAGGCACGAACCACTTGAACTGTCAAATGACTTTAATGTCGGTATAAAGAAGATTGGAATCTAGAAGTAGAAACCGAACCTCCTTTCTTACATAGGAGATGTTAAAGCTTACCGAAAAATGGTACACAAGGTGGATTAATGGAGCGTAACTTTTCCTGATACTTTCGGAAATGGTCGTTATTCAGTTCACGAGCCTCTTCAAGTGCTTTATCTAATCGTGCTGTAATTTGCTGGAAAGTGAATTTTAACCTAAAAACAGAAGCAGATCCCATAGCACTAACAATGGCGAGCACTCCGTTGAAATTATTGAGATCCTGTAACACCATCATTATTTCAATTGCTCGAGATACTATTGCCACCCTTTCCTCCAAATTTTCTGCTTCTACTATCGTCTTTTCGAGCCACCTTGTAAACTATAAAAAAAGCCAAAATTAACCACTCATTCAAACATTTATCAATTGAGTTGCAGTAATATTTAAACTTACATTCGTCGTGTGTTTAATCATTTTCAAAAGGTTGGGTGACGTCTTTTCTTTGTCTTTTTTAGTCCACACAGACCCTACTAATTCGGAAGGCTTTACTGTTCTGTACAATTCGAATTCTAATAAAGTTAATTGCCTTGCTAATTCAATGGGATGGAGCTACAATTAAATAAATAAACATTTGAAAGGTTAAATGATTAAAATCTAGAATTTGAGCATGTGCAGCAATAGCAAATATTTATCAAGTTACCGTAAGTATTCCCCATTCTTCCTCAGGAACTTTCAAATGCCACTCGATAGGCGGAGGAGAGCGCTCGAAGCTAAAAGTAATCGGCCTTTGCTCCGAGGGTTCGCACTTTCTCAGCACAATCTTCATTACAGAATCCACCCATTTTCTCATCGACTTTCCACTTACGGTTTCGAGAAATACCTTCAACTTCTCAAGAAGAGATGGGTCTCGTTGAAAATCGTAAAAGTGATGATCCACCTAATTGTAAAGCAAATTAAATATAGATAATTGTGCACTATTAGATGTAATATAGATTTTCAAAATAATTTCCAAGCTTACCCAATGCCTTAAAACATTTAAAACCCTAAACTGCACCGGCTGGCAGAATTCTTTTCTATACCTCTTCCAATCTTCCCTTGCAATGGTTTTACATCCCGTTGGTTTTTCCTCCTCCTCGTAAACCAACGATGGGTCCGGTATATCAAACCGTTTTATTAACAATGTTAACAGCTCTTGTGGAGAACAAAAGCTCCTACAAAGAGAAACAAGCATTTCAAATTTGCAAAGTGGTACAATTTTAATCAATTTTGAATTTTGTTAAAACTTCTTTCACGATAATAGGGGAATATTTACAATTTTTCATAATTCAGTTTAAGAAAATGCCTAATTTAAAAATCATATAATGTTTAATGTTTAAAATTGAGTAATTTCGAATATGCGAATTGTAAATTTACGAATACTTCCATTCGAAATAAACAACAAAAGAGAACAAAAATCTGTTTTTGGATCTTAAGAGTTAATTTTTTTTTAAATGCTAAGCCTTTTATTGCTGGAGTTTTTTATTTAATCTCGATTTGAGTTCTTTAATTGAATTCAGCACAATTATTAACATACTTCTTGAATGTTTATTTTAAATCTATCAGAGAATACTGTCTACTTTTGAGGTGGTGGCTAACTCTTACAGGCCCTAAGAAATCTTATAATGTTCTTTACATTTTTCTACCCTTTTCGCATTATTATTTTTCTATTTGAAGTTTCAAACATTAAATAATTTGAAATTGCACAATTTTGAATTAAGTCTTAAAATTGGATCTTTAATCATTGAAAGCGTGCGAATACAAATTTTCGAATGAATTTAAAACAAAAACGTACAACGATAAATAATTTAGTGCGCAGTTTCAAAATAGGGCAACTTTAAATTGAAAGGATGTAAAATTTAATAATTTCGAGTTGAATGCATTCAAAATTGAATAGTTTTAAATTAAAAAGTTTGAACATTAATATTTCGAAAATGGGAATGAAACATAAATTAAATTTTGACAATACAGTTTATTTATTTATGGAACATTCGATAATTTAACCCGTTCTCTAATGTTTCTGACAGTTCTCATTTATTAGATACAAAATATAAAATGTTGAAGATGTTATATTTAATTTTTGAGCATTTGGTCTATATTTTGGTCATAACAAACATGATTGATAATGTTAGAACAGCTAATAAAAATATAATCTTTACTGTGTCATGGTATTTTATAATTGGTATAAAAGTAAATTTAGTTACAAACTACTACTTATAAGTTAACAAAAATTTAAATCAAAATTAATTAATTTACAGTTTAAAAAATTGCACATTGAATTTTTTGCATAAGTTTTCAAAGTACTACAAGTACTTTCATAACCCTAAAATAGAAAGATTACTGTTTATCATATTGATACAAAATTTCAAAAATTTCTTTCAATAATTTGATACTTAATACCTCTAATGGTAAATAGAATTTTGTATTTTACATAAATAATAGAAAGCAACTTATGTTTGGATGTGAAAAAAATTGTCTATGAGGTTCAATAAAGTTGTAAATATTTTTAGATTGTTAATCAAATGAACGAACTACATCATTAGATTCCATTTGTATATATTTAAATACTAAAACCTTAATAACTATTAGGTCTAAAAAATTAATTCACTGCATGTATTTTGATGTCAAACTTGAATTTCTTTCCGACCTAAGGTAGTATAGTTCTGAAGGGCCCACATTAAACTTCAAACACACAAATTAATAGGTGGCGGCCCCGCGGACTTGACATTAAAAATAATTAGCGTCACTGCAAGTTCTCCTAATGCTGACCAAACCATTTCGATTGCCTCATCTAAATTTTTTTCAATTCGTATGCAAAAATAATGCAGTGTCACAAATACTTCTTGTCAGGCACGATTGTATTCACTAATGATTTTCAAGGTTTAAGTCCATAGGACCATTACCTATTATATTGTATTTTAAAGCTTAATATTCGCCCTCTAAAACTACCTTAGGACGGGAAAAAATTCAAGTTTGACCAAGAGTTACAAGACAACTAAATAAAGACACTCAATCAATTTTTAGACCTAATATTCAAAACTATTCTGTTTCTATCCTTTTTTTTTCTAGTTTTCCAAAAATTAATATACCCTTTTGACAATAAAAATTCACAATATCAGTGTCCCAAATTTATACTCTCCCCTGGGCTCCTGTCTAAGCAGTTAAAATAAAAGATCCCCAATACAAATTTTAATAGAACATACCTATAAGTAGTGAGGAATGTTCGGACGAAAGCTGGATCGGCATAAATATGATAAGTCAGCCTCTCGACCAGCTTTACTAAAGTCGCGCCCTTGATAAGCGGCACGCCTCCGTTTTCTCTCGCCTCCAGGACAATATTTTCAGGGCCGTCCTGTTCCGCGAATTCATATAAATGCGGCGAGGGTAATTTCAAGGGATGCTTCCTCTCCTCGTCCAAGAGAATGCTGTCCAAAGTACGCTCCAGCATACTTTTTGTATTGAGCATCACAAGATCCGCCATCCAACTGTTTTTGTCCTCGACCGATTTGGCAACGAGAATAACATTCGGATGGTCCCTTGGTGCGATTTCGAAGGCATTTTTTAATTCTAAAAAAGATTACATGTAAGGACAACAAATTTCTTTAATAAATATATAATAAAGACACATTTAATATTTACCTTCAGTGTCTTCCCGATCGATAATATCGACCTTTCGGATGAAAAAGCGTTCTTTTAAACGCAATTCTCCTTGATGCGCAGGATGACTGCTTCCAACTGCCACTCCAGAGACACTGACGCTCACTCTTTTACCACCACTTGGTTTACAGAGGACAAGTAAACCGTCGAATAAGAGAGCTCTTCTCTCTGTTAGCCTACGACCATTGCTACCTACTTTTCCTAGCATATCCTCTGTAAAAACAAAAATATCTTTCTTTAGGAATACAAAGTTAAAGTTTCATATAAATAACAACAATTTGTGATATTTTTTGAAACGACGAAAATTATATCACACGTATAGAAAAATACATAAATAACAAAAATTATCTAGTAACTTGAATTTTCTTCTTTTGAGCATAAAATCCTATGTATTTAGAAATGTTAATTTTTAGTTTCTAAAGGACTTTAATGTGTAAACTACAAACTTCATTTACAGAAGTGCTATTTTTATATGTGTTATCATTTGATCAAATTTGGATTGAAACTCCTTAATTAAATTTCCTATACCACCGAATCATTTCATAGGAAATTTTATGAAACAAATTTTACTGGATTGATAAAAAGTAGAACTTTTAGATTTACTTCTAAATCCGGTTGAAGTATCGTCTTGACAAAGTTATGAGTATTTTAACTTCTGAAGCTAACGACGTAGACTGATACAAAAAGCTGTCAAATTATGTTTTAAACTAATGCAGGTACTTAACTTTTTGTTATTTCTTCTAATTTGTCTTTTATACATTATTTTTTTCACAAAAAACGATACAAGACACGGTAACAGTCAAAAGGGCAATATTATTTCTCTTAAAGGCCAAAAAACTAGTCAGTTGACACTTGTATCTATCTCGCTTATTCACCAAGTTTTGTATTCCAATGTGAATAATACAGGATAAAATTGTATTTTTTTCTCGAAATAATACGTTTTTATTATGTCATTCTATGATTGGAAAAATATTGTGAAAGAATAATGAAAAAAATTTGAGTCAATAGGTTCAAATAAGATATTAATCTTCAAAACTAGACTTTCAGGTAATAATTGAAAGCAAAAGTTTTTTTAATGTCAAGATAAACATTATTATTTTGAAAACAATACTATTTTAGGTAGTTCTGTTCATATTTTAGTTCCATTTTGGAACATAAAGCCTAAATAAAAGTGTCAAAAGACTTATTTTTAGAACCCTAAAGTACAAATTGAGAATAAAAGACTGCTAGCATTTTTTAATTAGTTATCTTTCAACATTTTCAGAAGAATCACTACCATTTTATTTATTCCTGCATTAGATTAAATAATACCACACTTTAAAGATCGTCAACACTTTTTGACAGTTTCGTCATCTTTCATAAAGTTTAAATATTCATAACTTTAGCAAACATTTTCATCGGCGACTCTGTCAATTGATTAAAAGGTAAAAAAGGTGAAAAAAGGTGAAACGTTCAAATATTGTCAAATTTGGAATTTTTTTAACTGTCAGATTAAAAGCATTTTTAATTTTGAATGATTCGAATTTTATATTTTGCACTCTTGAATGTGATTAAATTTTTGTGAGATTAAAACTCTTTTAATTTGATATATTATTTATTTTTGGGCGATATCCCACTAAAAATATATCGACAATTAAGAAATACACTTGGAAATAGATTTAAAAAGAAGAAGATTGCAATTTTAATGTAATCGCTTTTTAATAATAAAATTTGGAATTATTCGATTTCTGCGGATTATTTGAGATGGTAGACCAGACATATAATTCTAAATTTTCAGTTTTCTCTTGGTCCATTTTGTATTCAACCGGTGTGGTCATTATTCTTCTTTTTGAAATTTTTATGCCCCAACTCATAATTCGAATCTTTTAAGATTCCCACTTCCATATGAGAAGTACAGTTTTTTTAAACCCTGTTTCAAAGCATAATCCTTTTCGAAAACTTCACGTTCAAAGCCAAAATTGCAATTATTTTGCAAAATTCAGTGTTCTAAATCAGAATTACAATTCTTCTCGAAAATTTAGTTCCAAGTCAGAATTATAAACCATATTTCTTAAAATTCAGATGCAACGAGCTATATCTTCCAAAATCCCCTATTCCAAATCGTAATTACAGTTTTTAATTTTTATTTTGAAAACGCAAATAAACACTCATTTACGAGTTCTAATGTACACCGAATTGAAGGACCGCAAAATCTATTCTCTTCTTATTCGCGGTCAGGTAAACACCATATATACATGTTCAAAAATATTTTTTAAATGAAAGTGAAGAAATAGTGGCATTGTATGGCATTTTTGTTAAAATAGTGGAATCGCTAAAAAAAAAAAGATTGCCAAATAATGTCAATAGTAGCGTGAGACCGATCCCTGACTTTTATTAGAAACATACCTCTGATAAATTCGTTACAACATTGTCCGATGTCTCTCTGGTCCCAGCCATCGACATTTTTCTGGAGTTCACTCGTTTTTTCTAGGGCAGCTTGCCTGCGTGCCCTACTTTGCATTCGTAAACCACTGTCTTTCTTTGGAAGACTCGCAACAGTTTTGGTTAATTCCGTTTTTAATGGACTAAGAACACCTTGAACTTGTTCTAAAGTCTCACCGTCTTCGGAATTTGGCGTACGTTCGAGTAATACCTACATTGAAGCAAAATAAAACGATTTGCCACAAGGGATCGTCCATAAACTACGTTAATAATTTGAGGGGAGGGAGGCTCAATTGGAAGTAAGTTTACGAACTTAGATTACGTTTAGTACCTTTCTTGATGATTAATTTCAAGAAAGTTTGCGGCTTTTACGAAAGATGTCCCTGCAACGTTACAGTTCAATGATAAGTTAGTAAGTTTGAAAATTGCTCTCATATTTCAAACTTCACACTCTTTCCCATATTCCCCTCTTTCCCCCTAAATAATATCTGTTTTTTCTCATGTTTTCGAGAAATTTCACCCTTTCTAGATTTTTCTCGTAAATTTTTGTTTTGGTAAAAAATTATATTATATAATTAAAAATGTAATTATTTTGTTGAAATTCAACCATTTTGTTGAAAACTCATCTTTTTTGGTAAAAAATTGGGCAATTTATCTATTTCGTTCAATATTCGTTTCTTATTTGGATAGAATAATTTTTTTCAACTTAAATTCTGTTAAAAAATCATGTTTTTAAGTAGAAAAATAATCTTCTCAGTCAAAAATTTTGTTGAAAATTCATCTCTTTGGTTTTAACTTAAACTATTTTGTTAAATTTACGTATTTTTTTATTGCATTCACCTGTTTTTAATTATTGACAAAATATCATCAATTATACTTTTCGCTAAGAATTATTTTTTTTTGTTTAAAAATTAATGTATTTTATTGAGGATACAACTATTTTGTTAAAAGTTCGTCTTCTTTAGTTGAATTCAACTATTTTTTATTTTAAATTAAAATAGTTATATGCGAGAATATCAAGTATTAGAGGTCTTTTTGTTGAAAATTCATATTTTAGATTCAAATTTGAACTGGTATAAAATTCGTATTTTTTACTGGAAAACTCAACAATTTTGAAGAAAATTAAAGAATACATTCGAAAATTAATAACTTTTATTTAATTAATTATTCTTTGTTTTTAAATTAATGTTTTTTTAAACATGTTTTTGGCTGTGGATTCAGCTATTTTGTTAACAATTCGCCTTTTTTATTCAATTTAACTAACAGAAAGTTCCCTTTTTTGTTGAAAATGCAACTATACATTTTTTGTCTGCAAATTAAACTATTTATTTCAAAAATTAACTATTTGGTGGAAAATGCAACTGTTTTGTGGGAAATTCCTGTATTATGCTCAAAATTCATAATTTGGTTGATGGTTCAAAAAGAATGTTAAAAACTAGTGTTTTTCAGTTGAGTTCAACCAGTCGAAAAAAATGTTTCTTTAAAATTAAGTTTTTTAACTAAAAATGTAACTATTCTATTTTTGTTTAAAAATTTGTACTAAATCTTTCATTAAGAATTATTCTTTTTTGAGAACTAAACTATACCTAAGTTAATTAAGTTGTTGAAAATTCAACTATTGTTTTAAAGCCTTCCTTGTGGTCCAAAATTCTACTCATTATAAAAAAAAACTGATTAGAAACGCGAAAAAATGCAGAATAAACTTAAAATTAATATAAAGACAACGCTTCGTTACTTTTTTCGTGGGTAAGGGGAGTGGGGTCAAAAATACTCCAAAATTGATGACGTAGTTCATGGATCACCCCTAAATTAGGTAAATTTATAGATTAATTAGTTCTACATTTGACATTATATTTATTTCTATTACCTTAATGTAATCGAAGTACAAAAAGCAGTGCCATACTGGTTGCATTAAAAGTTTTGGCAAATAGTATTTTACAGCTTCTTTGAAACCGTGTCCCGCGGCACGTAAAGCATTACTAGCTTCTGGCCTCGATAATAGTCTCGTTAAAACTTCTCGACTAGCTGGACTGTTCATTTCTCGTGCATAGCTACATAATTACATTTTTTTATTCTGATCTAATGTAAATAAGTAAAACGGAAAATAAAGAACCGACTTACGTCTTATACACTTCAAATTCGGCTGCCTCAGCTAATTCCTCAAAGCAGGATCCTACAGTAGGGGTTTGTTTTTCCTCCGTGATCTCCATAATATCTTCTAAGCTTCCAAGTAACGTTACGGTCATTTCATAAATATCCATTATATTACTAAAAAGTGTTTCGATTTCATTTCGATCTTGCGCAAGTTTCGCTATTTCTTCTCGAAATACCTAAATAAAAAATACGGTGCTTAATACTTGAAACGAATTAAAAATTCAGAAAATAATTTGTGTTTTTTAACGGCTTTTCCCTAACTTTAAAAAAGTGTTCCCGGTCATTCAAATTTTCAAAATCATTCAAAATTAAACTCTAAATTAATTTATTCAAATAGGAATGATTCTGAGTATTAATAGTTGTATCTGAAAATTAAAGATTGAAAACTATTCAGTTTCAAAGCAGAACCCGCAAAAAATGAAATAAATTCAAATTCGAATACTCCGAAATTCGATAATCTTCGTTTAGAAGTATTTAAAATTGCACACTTCCAAAAAGGAAGCCATCACAAAATTAAACATATTTTATTTTTAAGTCTTCAAATATAAACAACTTGAAAAAAAAAGAAAAATTGTTTTAAAATATTCCAAATCAAGGATACATAAGTTTCGATGTGAGTTTTAATTAAGACTCCTTTTATTAATAAAACTAGGTTTAATTTAAAAAACATAAATTACAAATAGTACTAAAAAATAGTTTGAAGCGAATTCTAGAAAAAAAGTATGTATCAATAGGATAAAAGGTTGTGGCCACATAACAGTGTTTTTTTGTTGGTTTTTGGTGAAAATATAAATATTTTTGTCATAAATAGATCTTAGATATAAAATAAAATAAGCAATAATCTAAATGTCCCATTAATTTATATCATCCCTTTTTTTCTTCTAAGGAAAACACAAAGGCAGAATAGGATAAAAGGTTGTGGCCACATAACAGTGTTTTTTTTGTTGGTTTTTGGTGAAAATATCAACATTTTTGTTATAAATAGATCTTAGATATAAAATAAAATAAGCAATAATCCAAATGTCTCATTAATTTATGTGGTCCATTTTTTTCATCTAAAGAAAACAAAAAGGCAGCAACTGTCAGATGTTCATAATTTTGCCACTTATTCTACTTAAAAAGAAAAAAAATAAATTAAAAAAGTACCTTCAAAAGAATGGAATATAATAAACTATTAAACTAGATCTAGGATCTTGGTATAAAATAATAAAGTTATATAAATTGTGCAAAAGGGATTAAACAAAAACATAATTATTTCAAAATGTTCCCGAACATATCAAATTTTTAATCCCATAAAATTCTTAGAGATTCCGTGAAATATTTTGAAATACTTGAAATGTTCAGAATAATATAAAAATCCCTTAAAATCTCTTAGAAGTCTTCCGAAATCGTCTAAGAACCCTGGATAGGTGGTGTACTGTGGAATATTTTGAAATCTCCTAAAATCATTTTAAATCCCGTGAAATAATGGAAATTCCTTTAAATCTCTTAAAACACCATGAAAAATTTGCAAATCTGTTGAAATCACGTAAATTCTTTGGAAAACTTTGAAAATCTCTTGGAATATTTCGAAACAAAACAAGATCCCTTGAAAGCTTTGAAATATCTTTAAAATTCATTGATATTTTTGAAATCCATGGTACTCTTTCCGAATATTTTGAAATCTCTTAAAATCCTTTATGATATTCAGAAAAAATCCTTTGAAATTCAGCTCCATCTTTGGAAATCTTTCAAAATTCTCTAAAATCCATAAATATACATTGTAGTGTTTTTAAATCAGTTAAAACTCCGCAAAATAATTAAAACCCCATTAACTTTTCCAAAATCCCATAAAATTCTCTACACTCCTGTACAATCTTTGCAAATATTTTCAAATCTTATCAAAATAACTTTAAATCTTCGAAATTACATGAAAATCCCCTGAAGTCAAGACTTTCTCGAAACATAATCAGATAAGACTAAATTACGATTGCGATAAAAAATCTGTAATCTCTTGAAATAATTCATATATTCTTGATTAATTGAGTAAAAAATATAGAATCCTACTTAAGAAAGTGAGAGTGGGTGCCCAGAAAGATAAAGAATCCTTACAATTTTAGGTCTAGATTTTCAAAAATCATCCTTACGTAATTAATGGACGTTCCCTGAGGCTTTTAAATGAAATTTAAACATGCTCAATTATTGTCACATATAAGAAATATGAAGAGTTTCAAAATTTAATGATTTAAAACTTTAAGATTCGGAACTCTTCCAGATTTTGTCGTTTTTTGTCCAAGGGCCACAGCTTATGATTGTAACGAGTTAAATCTCACATTGATTGTATTAAAGCTTTTAAAAAAGAACTGAAATACCTTGATGATCATATGGAGATCACGTAGATAATGGCGTTCATCGTGTATTAAATCCCGGACAGATTCTTCATACGTCTGAGACACGACCGCCCCTGCCCCTAAACTACTCTGAGGACCCTCCGTGTAGTCATCTTGGTAAAACATGTCCATTAGTACCTGCCAAAAAACATTGCTTTCCTTAAGTAACGATTTAAATAATTTATAATTATTACTGAAGAACACTGTGAAAATAGTAGCAAGCATACTACTGTAGTATCTACTTTTAACGAAAGTATATAGGATTTACACAGATCTAAACGACACCAAAAACTACAGTGGAAAGAGATTTTAATTATATTACAAAAGTTTCACTTTAAAAAAATGTAATCAATTTAATAAAAATAAAATATCTATAGAAAAAATATATAATCTACAATATTATATATCGAAATAAAAATGGTTGTAAATAATTCTGATACATTATTTTTAACATTTCATTGAATACGTTATTCTATTATTAACATAATGATATATTGCAAATTATTCATACAAATTACTGTATCAATCTTTTAATGCAATAAAATATCAAATTTATAAGTCATTCAAGAATGCAATATGTTCAACCTACGACTCTGATATACTTAAACTATATAAAGAAATAAAGACTTTCCAAAAGAAAATGATGCAGAAATCATTAATGCTGGATATACCAACGGTGCATTTCAGAAAGAATAGAAATATACTTTTCAGTATATTTCATTGCGTGCGTGAATTCTGACGCCTAATTCATGCCAATCTAAAATATCATTACAGAACAAGATAAATTAAAATATTCTTGAGAATATTAATAATAAAATACCAAAAGAACAGGATTAAAAGCAGAAAACATCCGGTAAAAATAATTGAACTTTAGTGGAGGAAATTTAATATACAAATAGGTATAATATTAAAAACAATAGAATATAAGAATGAGTAGATTGATTAAACAAAGAAAGTGTTTGTTAAACATCCCACTTATCGTTTACCATACTACTAGCAATCGAAGTAGGAAGTATTTTCAAATCAATTATGAAAATAGTGTCGACACTTCAGGTACGTAACTTTTAATTCCTCGTAAAATTTTCCATTTTTCCTGTTAGTCCTTATTTTAAAAATTTAAGTGGAAGCATTTTAATTTAATAACTATCAAGTAATAAATTCAATATTCTACAAAATGAGTCTCGACATCAAGTGAGGAGTAAGCAAACAAAAAGTAATACATCCATTTACAGAAGAAAATTGTAATAATAATGGTTTCAATAAATAAATTGTAAGCAAAGTTTAATTTCAGATTATAGATTCATTATGTAAATACGTACAAACTTTTTACAAGTCATAAATCCTTCTTAATATATCTCTTATAGTATTTTTTAGTAACATTTTTATAACAATTGTAGACAAATAAATTTGCAAAAAAACACGATAAAGTGAAGAAAATGCAATGTTTCCGTGAAAAAAGGGAATGTAAAAAATATTGTTCGCAAATTTTTTAAAGATTATTACAGAAAACTATATTTTTTGTTTTGATAAATAAAAAAAAGTGTCGGAAGCGAGAATCTAACACTTAAATTTTCGGCTAGGAAGCCAAAGCGCTACTGCCTGAGCTACCAGCCGATTTAAAGTATAATTCGCCAAACTCTAAATTTTAAAGTTCATTTTCTCGAAAACGGCAAAAAATGGCACATTACTACTTTTGTAAATTAATAGTCAAGTAATGAGCTTTCATTACAAAAATTATTAAGCGAAACTAAAGTTGCCAATTACCGGTTTTTCCTTGCCAAATGGATTTATCACATTTTGTTCGCTTACTCCTAAAGTCAGGATGGAATTCTGAATAAATTGGAATAAATTAGAGAAACATTTTACGCTCAAGTTTTGTGAGACAGAGGACATTCGACAATAGCACAGCAGAAAATACAACTGAAATAAAAAAGCAAAGAAAGAGGAAAAAAACGACTGTGACTCTTGCAAAGACACGTAATGAATCTGTGACTTATTAATCTTTTTCTGGGGCTTCGCATGTACGTACCACCTAGAACGGCATGAGCGAAGAACGAACATGGTTGGTGTTGTTAAATGTTAGTGGAAAGCATGTAACCAAGCAGAGAACATATGCAGCCACAATTAGCCTGTGACTAGTCTAGCGTAGCTAATCGGCATATTCTGAAATTTACCAATGCACCCGTTGCTAGCAATAGAAGTCGTTCCATGAATACCAAAAAATACTAAAATTCAATCTATCGATAGCCCAGGAAACCTTCCGTTTAAAAAAGCTACATTTTTTAAAGAGAAGTATTCGAAGCCATTTAAAAAAAAAATTTTTTGCTAAAAGTAGTTGTTTTTTACTTTTCAACTAGCATCACACGAAGTTTTCCCGAAAAATCCCAGAAGAAAGTTATTTAGAAATACAATTGAACCGCCGCATCGTAGAACGGGATATAAAATATTTTTCGAGGAGTGGGAAGGCCCCTGGTCGCTTTTTG
>JAAAKG020165113.1:0-28500 GCA_010014905.2 Druon quercuslanigerum
TTAAAAAACATCATTTTTATTTTTTTTTAATAATTAATTTTCAAACAGATATCAAACAAAAAATTAATTTTACAAAGTAGTTCGATTTTCCTTTAAATACAAAAAAACCGTCAAATTTAACCAAAATAGACAAGTCTCTAACAAAATAGTTGAATCTTTAACTAAAACAGATTAATTTTCAAACAAAAAGTTGCATGTTTAACAAAAAAAATAAATTTTCAAAAAATTAGTTAAATTTTTGGTTTAAAAAATTAATTTTTAATAAAGAAACAAACCAGAGTTTCCAACGAAACATTTAATAGTCAATAATTTAACGATAAAAATATTTTTTATTTTAAATAAAAACCAAATGAATTCAACAAAAAACAAAATTCTCAATGCAATAATTGAATCTTCAACCAAAACTGATTAATTTACAACGATGTAATTGCAATTTTTAACGAAAAACATGAATCCTCGATCCAAAATGTAACTAGATATTTCAATAAAAAAAATTTAATTTTAGTTAATGAAATAATAATTCTCAACAAAGTAGCTGAATTCTTAACCAAAATAGATTAATTTTAAACTAAACAGTTGCAATTTTAACCAAAAAGGTGCATTTTTAACAACAACAAAAAATTTCTACCCAAACGAACTTATTTGTAACAAAAAGTTAAATTTTTGAATACAAAAGATCTATTTTGAAACTAAAACTGGAATAATTAAATTCAGATTAAAAATTAAGATTTTTTCAGAAAAAATAGAATTTTGAAAACAATATTTTAATTTTAAACCAAATGGGTGAATTTTCAACTAAAACATAGCAATTTTATATATAAAATGTGACAGTTACATTTCCAGTAAAAAAAAATAAATAAATTTTCAAAAACAAGAAAAACGAATTAAAAAAAAATAGTCCAATTTTCAATTAAAGAGATGAATTTTTGACCTAAAAAATTAATTATTAACTAATTTAAAATAAAATAAAAACGGAATAATTTGATCCACAAAGACGAATTTTCAACAAAAGTATTTTTAACAAAGTATTTGACCTTTCAATGAAGTAGTTGAATTTTCAACTAAAGCATATTTTAATATTAAATCAAAAAATAATTTCAAATAAACTGCTACATTTTTGTTAATAAAAAATATGATATTTCTAACAAAAAGATTTTCAACTAAAAAAAAGAATTTTTAACAAAATAGTTCAATTTTAAACGGCCTATAAAAAAGTAGAATAACAAAAAAAATAAAAAGTTCACATTCCAACTGGAAAATAATTTAATTTAAAACAAAAAAATGTAGAATTTCTTCCCAAAAGACAAATTTTCAAAAAATGAGTTGAGTTAAACTAAAAAAGACAAATCTTCAGCTGAAAAAGATGAATTTTTAACAAAGAAGGTTAACTTTATGTCATAAAAAAAAATTTAACTTAGTTGGTATTTAAGCCAGACTGTACATTTTTCATTTAAAAAATATAAATTTTCAACTACTTAATAGTTAAATTTGAAGTTAAAAAATTAATTTGCAAGGAAAAACCAAATTTTCAACAAAACAATTAATTTAGAAAAGATGTATTTTAACTCTTAACCAAGTAGTTAAATTTTTAACCGAAGCATATTTTGATTTTGAATAAAAAACAGTTGAAATTAAAAAAATGGAACTCTAAAACTAAACCTTTTTTTTATTTTAAGTCATAAAAATTAAGCTGCAAATTAATGAATCAATCAATAAATTAAAAAAAAATTATATCATTTTAAGTAATTTTAAACTAGAAACATTAAAAATTCAACGATTAATTTTTTTTTTAATAAAATGAACACTTTTCAAATTGAAAGTTAAATTATTTTCATTTTAAATAGCTTAAAAATTCTTAGAATGCTTAAAAATTATATTTCAATATCTTGAAACATCAACCTGTTGTTTTACATTTTTTCAAATTTTAAATTATTCAAAATTTTTTTTCAGAAATTCTAAAAATCTTTTTAAATGATTTAAATTTCTTCTCAAAGTTTTCTTGGGAATTTGTTAAAAATCCTGTCAAATTAAAAAAATGTTCTTGAAAATCTTCCACATTTATTTTTTATAATTTTTTGAATCTCTCTAATTTTTTTTAAATATTCTCTTAAAATTAGTTTTTTTTAATGAAAAAACATTCTCAGTTTTCCACCGGGGTTTAGTTGTATATTTTTAATGTTTATGCGTACAGTTTAATTTAAACAAATTGAAAAAAAAACTGTTTTAAAGACAGTAAAAAGAGTTAAAAGTTAAAATCAGTAATTATAGATAAATATTCAAAACTAAACAAAAATGTCAATTTAAAAACAAATGTAGATTTTGGGAGATTTCCAAAAAAAAATGTAGAAACATTTTAAGAATTTTGAAAGGCTTCAGAAGAATAAAAAACATTTTATAGGAAAATTAAAATTGATTTTTTACTTTAACAGGTTAATTTTAAGAAAATATTTTAAAAGATTAGGAAATATTTTCAAAATAATCAAAAATAAATTTGAAGGATTTCAAAGAAGACTTTGTTTTATTTGGCAGGATTTTTAAAAAATTAGTAGAAAAAATGTTAGGAAAAATTAAAATCATTTTAAAAGGTCTTAAAAATTTTTTCAAAATTAGTTGAAATAATTTAAAATTTGAAAAAATGTAAAACAACATGTACATGTTTCAAGATTTTAGAATAAAATTTTGAAGCATTTTAAAGATTTTCAAACTATTTATAATAAAAACAATTATCACTTTTAATTAAAGGTTAGTGTTCAGTTTATAAAAAAATGTAATCGTTTCATTTTTTATGCTTCTATTTTTAAAACTAAATCTGAAACTTTGAACTCTATCATGTATAACAATTTAAAGAAACTATTTGAAAGTTTAATTGCATTTAGGCTCAGTTTTTATTACTCTTAATATTTGACTAAAACGGCCATCCTGAATCAGCAAAAATCTATATTTTGTTTAAATAAACTTTGAAGTTAATTTTTAATACTTTTAAAGTATTGGGTGACAAAAACTGGAAATTTTGTTAAGAAAAAGTTAATTTTGCACTGCAAACTTTTTCAATGAAGACTATAGACTTTTAAATCCACATTTTAAAATCTTCAATTGAAATTCTTAAAAACGGACTTTTAAATTTACATACAAAAAATAATATAATTTTACTAAAAGAGGAAAAATTTCCTTACCTGAAGAAATAGAGGACAAGGAGTTTTGACGATTGCGTATGACTGACAAACGTTCGAAGGCGAAAGGATGGAAGTAGTCTTTATTTTCGGCCGGTGCTAAAAATTAAATAAAAGAAAAACCATTATTATTGAAAATAAAAAATTTAATTTAAAAATTAATTTAACTTACGTTTTTCTTTACTAACAAAAACTTCGGGATTTTCTTGTTTATCCTCCTTGGGCTCAGGCTGCGTATTTCCGGTGGTATAATCACAGATATCTACAAAATTAGACCTAAATTAAAACGCTAGAAGAATATTTATTTTGATACAACAAAAAGATTAATAGAAAACTATTAAAGAGACCTACGTTGCCGCTGACGTTTCACTATAAACTGCCTGGCTTCCTTAACAATCTCGGAAGTTCTCATTCCATTCAGTGAATTATTGTGCATTTTTCGGATTTCTGATACGCCCTCAATTAAATCCAACCTGAAAGCAATTTTAATCCTCAGAGATTTTACAATGCAAATTTTCATAGAATTTATTTATTGAATTCAATATAAGACGCTTTAAATTCTCAAGATTTTAAGTAAAAATGTGTTGAATTTTCTACAAAATTCTTGAGTTGTTTCAATCAAAAAGGCTTTTCTGCATAAAAAAAAAAGAAAATTTTGTTAACTAAACTAGTAAGTTTTGAAGCTGAAATTCGAAACTTCTAGAAAACCGTTGACTTTGAAAAATGAAACGATAAATTTTCAACAAAAAACCTAATTTTCAATCAAAAAAATTAAATTTAAAAATATATATATTTAATTTTCAACTAAACAGTTGAATTTTCAACCAAAAAAGTTTGTTTATAAACAAGAAAAATTACTTTTCTATCAAAAAAAGAATAATTTTCAATTCAGAAAAAAGAATCCCAAAAAAGGTTTATTTCTAATGAAAAACTGTTGAACTAAACCAGATTATTTTTTCTTTAAACAGTTGCATTTAGAAAAAAGTTGAAATTTCTACCAAAAGTGAAGAATTTAAAAAAAAAACTTAACTTTCTCAACGAAAAATATTATTTCATATTTCAAACAAAAAAGAATGTAATTTTTAATTTAAAAACAATGGAATATGAATAAAAGCCACGAATTTTCAATAAAATAGTGGAATCCTCAATAAAAATAGATTAATTTTCTCTGAACAGTTCCACTTTTAACCAAAAATAATTAAATTTATAACAAAAGATATGGATTAAAAAAAAAGGACTTTATTTTCAAACAAATAATCAATTTCATTTCTAAATATAATATTTTCCATCAAATAATTCAACTTTTAAACATAAAAGATTAAACTTTAAACAAAAAGAGTTTCATTTTTCCCCAGATATTTTAATTTTTAAACCAAACACTCCCTTTTTAACCAAGAAAGATGATTTTTCTACTAAAAAATAATAAGTTTCAATTCATAAAAATGAATTTTTAACGAAAAATATAATAGCTCATATTTAAACCAAAAAATTTTTTTTTTAATTTAAAAACAGTGGCATATGAATAAAAACCACGAATTTTCAATAAAATAGTTAAATTCTCAAGAAAAATAGATTAATTTTCGCCAAAAAGTTCCATTACAAAAAGAAAAAAAAAACATTTTTAACCAAATAATTCAACTTTTTAACAACAAAAAAATTAAACTTCAATTAAAAACAGTTGAATTTTAATTGCAGTTTTTTTAGTTGTAGTTTAATTTTCAATCAAAAACTTTTTTTCAACTAAGAAAAATTTCTTTTCTACCAAAGAAGAATTATTTTCAATCCAGAAAGATTATTTCTCAACGAAAAATATAATAGTTGGTATTTCAACTAAAGAGGACTTTAATTTTTAATAAAAAACATTGAAATTTAACAAAAAATGATGAATTTTTAACAAAATAGTTGAATATCCTTAACTTAATTTTTTGTCAAACCGTACCCTTTTTAACTTTCAACCAAATAATTTAATTAAAAATATGTATATAATTTTCAACCCAAAAATTGATTTTTTAAATAGAAAAAGTTCAATTTTCAAAAAAAAAAAATTCTTTTTCGACCCAGAAAGATAACTTTTCTACAAAGAAAGCAAACTTTTAATCCATACAAATGAATTCTCAACGAAAAATATAATAGTTCATATTTCAACCAAAAAAGATGTTAGTTTTTAATTTAAAAATAATGGAATATGAATAAAAGCCACGAATTTTCAATAAAATAGTGGAATCCTCAATAAAAATAGATTAATTTTCTCTGAACAGTTCCATTTTTAACCAAGAAAAATTATATGTATACCAAAAGATATGTATTAAAAAAATAACCTTACATTCAAACAAATAATTAATTTATTTTTCAAATATATAATAATCAACGAAATAATTCAACTTTTAAACAAAATATTTTTTAACTTCAAATACGAATAGTTGCATTTTTTACCAGATAATTTAATTTTTAAACCAAAACTACTTTTCAACCAAGAAAAATGTCTTTTCTACCAAAAAATAATTATTTTACATTCAAAAGATAAATTCTCAACGAAAAATATAATAGTTGATATATCAATCAAAAAAGATTTTAATCTTTAATAAAAAACAGTGGAATTTACGAAAAAACTACGAATTTTTAACAGAAAACTAGGTTTTCAATAAAATAATCAAATTTAGAAACAAATGTATAATTTTCCACGAAATAGTTTGATTTTTAAACGAAAAAGATTAATTTTCATACAATAATAGTTGTATTTTCAACTATATAGTTTAATTTTCAAACCGAAAAAGTTGAATTTGTAACGAAATACTTCCTTTTCAGCCAAGAAAAGATGACTTTTCTACCATAAAAGAATAATATTCAATCCAGAAAGAAAAATTCTTAACAAAAAATATAGTGGTTGATACATCAACCAAAAAAGATTTTAATTTTTAATAAAAAAACAGTAGAATTCAACCAAGAACGAAGAATTCTTAATAAAATAGTTGAATCCTCAATCAAACCAGATTTATTTTTTCGTTAAACCGTTGCACTTTTTACCAAAAAAGATTAAATTCAACCTAAAAATTGCTTTTCAACCAAGAAAAATGTCTTTTAACAAAAAAAAATTTGTCAATCCAGATAAAAACATTCCTAATGCAAAATATAATAAGTAGATTATATTTTAACCAATACGATTTTAATTTTCTATAAAACACAGTGGAATTTAACACAAAATGATGAATTCTCAAACAGATTAATCAAGAGATTAATTTTTTCGTCAAACTGTTGCACTTTTAAGAAGTTTATTATAAGTTATTTCTAACAAAATAGTTTAATCTTTATACAAAAATATTAAAATTTAAATAAAAATAGATGCACTTCCGACAAAATAGTTTATTTTTCAAACAAAAAAAGGAAAATTTTTAGCCAAAAAAGATTTTAATTTTTAATAAAAAAAATTTGTTGCATTTTTCACCAAATATTTTTTCACCAAAAAAGAGTTATTTTCAAACCAGAAAGAAAAATTCTCAACGAAAAATATAATAGTTAATATATAAATCAAAACAGATTTTAATTTTTAATAAAAAACAGAGGTATCCAACGAAAAACGACGACTTTTCAATAAAATTGTTAAATCCTCAAACGAAATAAATAAATTTTCGTTAAATAGTTCCATTTATAACCACAAAAGAATGAATTTATACATATATAATTTTAAACCAAATAGATCAACTTTTAAACAAAAAGATAAATGTTCAAAAAAAGGATATTTAACAAAATTTTCATCCAAAGACAATAAACAAATTTGAAAGACGAAATTTCAATAATTCAAACACTTAAAATTTCAATTTAAACAATTAATGTACAACAACAATTTTAACAACAAATTAACATTTTCAACCGAGGCGATGAATCTTAAAAAAAAATGAAGTTTTAACAAATCAGTTTAAATTTCACGCAAAAAATTTATTCTCAAAGAATAGTTGAATTTTTAAGCCAAAAAGAGGAAACTTTTAAAAGCTATTTGAATTTTTTAACAAAAAAAAAAAGTTTCATTGCGAAGAAGAGGATTTTTCAACTAAGAAAGATAAATTTTCAAACAAAAATTACAATACAAAAATGAATTTTATAATCAATTGCTCAAATTTAAGCTAAAAATAGTTGAATTTTCAACAAAAAATTTCAATTTTCATCGAAATAGCAGAATTTCTAACCTAAAAAGAAGTCTAGAATACATAGAATAGCAATTTGAAAAATGTACTTGCCAAAAGGACGAATGTTTTTACAAGACAGTTGAATTATCAGCTCAGAAAAGTGAACTTAAAAAAAGTCTTTTTTTAAACAAATTTAAGTTGAATTTTTAACCAAAATTAATGACCAAATTGTCATTTTCAACATACAAAGACGAATTTTGGACTAAATGGCTAAATTTTTAAACAAAAAAGATAAAACTTCAACCAAAAAATGAATATTTGAATTTTCAAGTCAAAAAGACGAATTTTGTTGAAGACAGTTTGAATTTTTAACTCAAAAATGTCAATTTTGTGTTCAACAAAACAGTAGAATTTTTGATAAAAAAATATAACCTTAACCAAATAGTTCCAAAAAGTACAGTTTTAAATCTGCAAATATGAATTTGTAATCAAAATTGTCGAATTTTGAAATAAATAAATAAATAATAAACTTGAACGAAAAACCCAAAAGTTAATTTTTCAACAAAATAATGAAATTTTCCACCGAATAGTTGAATTTTTAACCTAAAAAGAAGATTAAGAGTAGAATAAGAAAATTAAAAAAAAAAAAAAAGTTAAGCCAAAAAGACAAATTTTTTTACAAGACAGTTGAATTTTAAATTAAAAAAGTTGAATTTTCAAGAAAAAAGTTCATTTTGAACCGAAAAAAGGTGAGTATTACCAAAAAAGATGAATTTTCAAAACCAAAAAGACGAATGTTTAACAAAACAGTCGAATTTTCTACCAAGAAAATAATTACAGTTTTAACCTGAATCTTCGACCAAAAGATATGAATTTTTACAAATAATTGAAAAAAGTGAATTTTCAGAAGACAGTTAAATTTTCGATAAAAAAAGATGACTATAAAAAAGTAGTTGGATTTTTACGAAAACAATTACATTTTCAACTAAACAGAAGAATTTTTAGGTACAGGAGAAGAATTCTGAACCAAAAATATAATAATAGAGTTTAAAAGCTAAAGAGACAAAGAAAGGCAACTTTTCTACAAAAAACATGGATTTTTAATCCGAAAGGACAAATTTTTTATCACAAAAAGACAAATCAACAAAAGGATTATTTTTTCAACAAAAAAGTTGAATTTTTCACCAAATAGCAGAATTTTTTACCAAAAGAGACGAATTCGGAACCAAAAAAAAAAATAGTAGTCGACTTTTTAGTAAATATTATCCGCTGGTTTTCAAATTTATACGAATATAATTATTATAAGATTTGTAAGATAATTAAAAAAAGTTTTTCAAACAAATTTTTCAGATGTTTCGGAAAAAAATCCAGAAGATTTTGAAGACATTTTTTTATTTTATAGGATTTTACAAAATATTAGTGAAAATTCGAGTTTTTTAAAAAGATGTTTAGGGAAATAAAAATGTAACAAAATTGCCTTATAATCTTCTAAATTTTCCCAAGAATTTTAAGAAAATTTTAGTTTAAAGCTCCTAAAGTTTATTTTCGACATCTTTAAAAATCTACATTTATAAAAATCTTCTAAAGCTTGAAATTCGTTTTAAATCTCGTTAATTCGACTAAATATTTCTTGAATTTACTTTCTGCGCTAAAAAAATTATTCATATTTTTACTAGTTTTTTTTTTAATTCTGTAAAATTAATAACATTGTTTTCAAAATCTTTCAGATTTTGAAATAAAAAATTATTTTAATTTTTCCTAGGAACCTAAATAACTTCTGAGTATCTCTTAAACTTACTCAAATTTGAAAGTACATTTTTTAAATAAACATAAACTTTAATATAAAAAAATTGCACGAGAAGGCTTAAAAAGAATTCTGTTCCTTCATTTTTCTAAAACTATGTAATATGGCATAATTGCAAAATTGTGCTAAAAAATTTTTTACACACTTTTTAAAAATGTTAGGAAATAATTGAAAATGCTTTGTGATGACCTTTGTATAAATTTTTGTCTTGCAATTCATTACAAAACAACCATTCAAAATTTTTATGATTTTTTTTCAATTTCTTGCGACCCTGCAAAATTGAATTAACCCTAAAAAATTCTACATAATAACAAAATCAAAAAATTGAAAGTATTCCACATTCTTTTTCCACGCATTTTGAAATCTTCAAACTAAAATAAAATAAAACTTAAACCATTAAAAATGTTCTCAAAAATTTTTTACAAAATTTAATCTGAAATCTTTCACAATTATTAAAAAGCTTCAACCTTTTTCTCCAATTCTTAAAAATAAAGTTTTGCCCATAATTTAATTTTTCTTATCTTTTTAGAAATGCGAGAAAGTTTAAAAATTATAGTTTGTTAGCAAAATATAAGATCTTAATTATTTTTTATTATTAAACAATAATTTGCAACTTAAATTCTTTCTTCTATCAATAATGTTTAGAAATATTTACAAATAAATTTTGTGATTAAATGAATTATTTATCGACAAATTTTAATAAACAAAGTTGATGGTGGAAAAAATTCAAAAATTAAATTGAAAAGAGAAATTTTCTTTAATATAGGGGAAAGCATTTTAAGTCCTGCATTAAATACAACTAAATTATTAGTATCCAAGTAAAAATCGAATAAGTATACGTACTCTGGAACTCCAAGGAATTCAGCACGTAATTTCTGCATTACTCTATCAATGCCATATTTTGGCTTTTTAAGTTGCAAGCCATTTCTGAAAATAAAGAATAATTATAGATATTTCTGGAATTTAAATACATTTAGTTATTAAAATAAAAAATAATAAAATAGAAAAAATTAACTTGCAAACTACTAATTTAAGAGAATTAGGGATTCCAAAGAAATTAAATGTGCCAACAATTTAGGGATTTTATTCAAAACTTTGGAATATTAAAAGGTATTTTTCATTTCAAATCATTAATAATAAAACACTAGAAATCTTATTATTATAATACCCTTACAACAGGATATTTTATAAACGGAATAAAACAGTATTTCATATACAAATTTAAAATTTTCAACTTTATTTGAAACCAAAAAAAAGTCTTTTCTACTATAAAATATGGCTTTTTAACAAAATACTTGAATTTTGAACAAAATAATTGAATTTTTAAGATAATAGTTAAATATTCAACCTAAAAAGACAAATTCCAACAAGAAAAAGTCAGTTTATATTTTAATAAAAAAAGAATGAACTTTATACAAGAAATTAATTTTACAATCAAAAAAGCAAATTTCCAACAAATAAAAATTGTTTACTCAAAACAGAAATAAAATTTTATCTAAATTATTGAACCCTCAATTGAATTTTCAAACAAAAAATATGACTTCAGCAAAAGATTAATTTTCTACGAAACTCATGCATTTTTAACCAACAAGAATGAAATTTCAAACTAAAAAATGATTTTTTTTTTACACAAGAGGCGAATTTTCAACTAAAAAAAATCAATCCTAAGACAATGGAAAAGGTACATTTTTCGTTAATATATGAATTTTAAACAAAAAAAAAAAGTATTTTCCACTAAACAGTTAAATTTTCTAAAATATATATCTTAAAAAAAGTGATTTTTTAACAAAGTGATTCAACCAAATTTTTTAAACAAAATAGTTGTATATTCAAGCAAAGAATAATGATATTTTACCAACTCAAAATATGAATTTTTAAACAAGAAATAAGTTTCTACGACAAAAAAATCAATTTTCCATCAAGGAAAAAGAAATTTAAACCAAAAAGAATTACTTTTTAACAAAATTGTTGAATTCTCTACCAAACAATTGCATTTTCATAAAAAAATATGCATTTTTATCTACAAAAAAGAAGAAATCTCTCTTAAAGCAGAAGAATTTTCAATTTAAAAAAACGAAAAGTTGAGTTTTCATCCCAAAATGATTCCAATTGACTCTGCAAGATAAAAAATTGATTAAAAAAAAAGTCCCCGATAAAAATGGAATGTTTAATTTAAAAAGACTAATTTTTTAACCATAAAGATTAATTTTTAAAAAATTTGTATTTCAATGTAACCTAATAGTTGAATTTTATTAAAGGAAGATGATATTTATATTAAAACATATATTTTTAATTATACAAACACTAAAACAATTTTTTAAAAATATTTGAATTTTTATCCAAAAAGTAGTTCAGTTCTTTTTTCAACACTCAAATATTATATTTAAACAGTAGAATTTTCAACCGAAAAATTACATTTTTATTTTAAAAAAGATGAGATTTCTCATAAAAAATGGTTTAAAAGATAGTTCAATTTTCATCCAAAGAAGATTCCAGCTCACATTCTAACACGAAACGACCAAAATAAGAACTGAAAACAATTTGCAATCAAAATGAATGTCTTTTTAAGAAAATTATCAAATTTTCAACTAAATAATAAAATTTAGAACTAAAGGATAATGTTCAGAAGAAATTTGTTGCGAATTTTTAAAATCCTAATCTGAAAATATTTCATTTTTGAAGTTTTCAACTTGGCCTATTCTCGAAATTTTAATCTTAAATTATTCAGATTCTCGATTATTCAATTCAAAATATGATTGTTTAATTTTAAACGCTTTGAATTAGAAATTTTATAATTTCAACTCCTATATAATAAAATTGTTCATTCAAAAAAAAGTTGAAGTCTGAAATTTTTCAATTTGCAATGTTTTTAATTATAAATAATATAATATTATAATATATAACATTAATAATAATATTAAATAACTCTTCATTTGGAAGTGGAAATACTTTGTTAAATATTAAATTATTTAGTTGATGATTCATCATTTGATTTGACAAAACCTTTTTTTTTTTGTTGAAAATTAAATGTTTTAACTGAAAATTCCTTTAAAAATTTGCATATTTCGTTTAAAAATTCGTTTATTATTGTATAAAATTAATCTTTTTGGTTTAAAATTAGTTTTTTTCTTATCTATAATTTATTTTTTTCAACTGAAAATGTAACTGTTCCCTTTTTTGACGAAAATTTATCATTATCGGTTAAAAAATTGAACTATTTTTTTCAAAATTCGTTCCTTTTTTGTTTGAAAATGAATTTTACGAACTGAAAATTTAAGCATTTTATTTGTAGCAGAAAAATTATGTTTTTAGTTGAAAAAAAATTATCTGTTTTGTACAAAATTTAAATATTTAATTTTTTATTAAGAATTCATTTCTTTGGTTAAAAAAAAGTATAAAAATCGATTTTTTCATAGAAAATTCATCTTTTGTGTTGAAAAATATCACTATTTGGTCAAAAATTCATATTTTTGGTTTAAATTTCATCAACATGATTAAAAATAATTTTCTTTTGCTAAAATTTATTGTTTTGAGTCAATTTCTTGAGTTGAAAAAAATATTTATGTAAAAATTCTTTTTTTATTTAAAGAAAATTCATCTTCTGGGTTTAAAATTGATTTTTTTGTTAAGAATTAATTAATTTTCTTCTAAACATTGATTGTTTTACCCATAAAATTAGTTCTTCTATTCTTGGTTAAAAAATTATTTTTTGAATGATAATTTGTTTTTCTAACATTTTAATTATTATAATTTTGGTTGAAAATTGATATTTTTTTGCTGGAAAATTAAACTTAGGGTTGAAAATTGAACGAACTATTTTGTTAAGAATTCATTTTTGGGGGAAAAGATTCACAATTTTCGTTAAAAATTAATCTATTTAAAAATTTATATATTTTGTTGAAGATTCGACTTTTGTGCTAGAAAATTAATCTCTTGGAATGTAATTTTACCTTTTTTTGTTAAAAGTTGAACTATTTAAGGTTAAAAATTCAATTTTTACGGTATAGATTTATAATTTTAATTTCAAATGTGTCTTTTTGGTTAGAAGTTCATCCATTTGATTAAAAATTCATTTTTTCGCAGAAAAAATTAATAATTTTCGCTCAAATTCATTTTTTTGTCGAAAATTCATCTTTTTGTTGATAAATGATCTATTGGATTAAAAATTGATCTTTTTACTTAAAAATTTATCATTGTAGTTGATTTGTTATTTATATTTTTTCAGTTTAAAATTGAACTATTATCTTTGAAAATTTCTCATTATCGGTTGAAAATTAATTTTCTTGCAGAAAATTTACCATTTCACCTTTGGCTTAAAATAAAAAATTTACGGTTTTAGTTGAAAATTTGACGCTTTCTTGGTAGAAAATAAATCCTTTTCGTATGAAGATTCATCATTTTAGTAAAAAATTACTTTTTTCCTTTAAAAATAAATTTTCTTAAATAAAACCATCCCCAATAAAGTTAAATATTTTTAGATTTGAGATCGAGAAAAGTAACTTACAGTGGTGGAGTTGCGGCCGATTCCGATTTTACAGAAAGGGACGTCGTACTTCCTCCAATGCTCGAAATTTCACTGAGTTTTTCTTTCTCTTCTATCACTACCTCATCCAAGCTGACATTCAAGTTTTCTGAAGAACCTTCTACTGATTCCTCCTGTTCTTTCGCTTCAGTTTCATCTACGAGTTTCACTGCAAATAAAATTGGAATATTTCTATTTAAAAAAAAGCAGCGAGAAACTATATTAGATCTTGAAATTCTTCAATTTCCGGGTCGTTTTTTGAAATATTAATTTTATTTAATATAATGATGGAAAAAAATGGGAAAAAAATAATATTCAATTCGTTAATTAATAGATTTGAAAATAAATCTCTTTCACTTGTCAATAATAAATATTTATTGAAGCTATAAAAATATACTACCAAAAACCAAATTTAAATTTTCTGAACGTAAATATATAAATGGAAAATTTTTGAAAATAATACAAATGTCAAAATATTTCAATGATGTCACAAAATTTCCACAGATTTCAAAAGAGTTCAAGACAATTAAAATATTAGTTTTTTTAGACGATTTATATTTTTATAAAAAAAGAAAACCTTTATTAGAACGTAAAATTCTTAAAATTGTGATGTGACCAATAGTGTTTAAAGACCAAAATTCAAATCTTGTTTTCAAATTCAAATTAATTTCAAATTTCGAATTAAAGTTTTTTTGGTTCAAACTTATTTTTTAAACTAAAAATTACACTATTTCATTTCGGTTACAAATTATTTATTTATTAAAACCAAATTCATTTCTTTCTATGAAATTTGAACTATTTTAATAAATTTTTTTTAACAGAAAGTTTAACTTCCATTCTTGGTATAAAACGTTTTTTTAAAGTTAAAATTCACTTCTTTTCTTACGAATTGTATATATTCTTGGGGATTCAATTTTTTATTTAACTCTGTGGTTGAAAATTCATTAATTCGATCAAAAAAGTTCGCTGTTTGAAATTAAAAAATAATTTTTTATCAGGAAATTTAACTATTCCATTTTTGTTTGAAAATGAACTCTTATAGTTGAAAATGTAACAATTTTATTTTAAATTCGTTTTCTTTTAGAAGAAAATTTATCTTTTTCAATTATAATTTAAAATATTTAGTTGAAAATGGATTTCCACCAGAATATTTGAGTTTTTAAACTAAAATGTCGAATGTTCCAGAAAAAATAGGACTTTTATTCAGAATACATTTTAAATACTTTATAGTGGTTTTAAATTTTTTTTTAAAGTAATAAATAAATTTTCCAACACAGACATGAATTTTTAACCAAATATTTAGTTCAATTTTTAATCCAAAAGATTAATTTTCTATAAAAAAAATGAATTTTTAAAAAGTACATAATCTTTTATCTAAGCAAGATCATTTTTTACTTAAAACAATCAATTTTCAAACAAAAAAATGTATTCTCAACAAAATAACTACATTTAAAATTCAAAATAGGGATTTTCTAACACAAATGATACGGTTTAATTAAAACATATAAATTTTCAACTAAAAAAGATAAATTTACAAACAAAAAATATGATAGTTCAATCTATAGTTATAAAAAAAAGATTACACAAAACAAAAACGAGTTTTTCACCAAATCAATTCATTTTCAGCGAAAAATATATAATTTCCAGCAAAAATGAAATAGTTAAATCTTTAGTTAAAAAATTAATTTTTAACTAAAAATAAACGAATTTTCAGCAAAAGAAAATAATTTTTAATCATGGTGATGAATTTTAAATAAAAATATGAATATTTGACTATAAAGTGACATTTTCAACACAAAAAATGAATTTTCTGTAAAAAAATTACAATTAAGTTTTTTTCTCAGTCAAAGAAATTAATTCTTTAAAAAAATAGAACAGATAAATCTTTTACAAAACAGATAATATTTTAACGAAAAAGATTACATTTCTTTCAAAAAAGGTAAATTTTCAACAAGAAATTGAATAGCCAATGTGAATTTTCAACTAAAGTGATGAATCTTCAACTAAAAAAAAAGAATTTTTAACCGAAAAAATTAATTTTTAATCACAATGATGAATTTTAAATCAAAAAATATGAATTTTGGAACAAATAGTGGAATTTTCAACCCAAAGGATGAATTTTTTATCAACAAAAAATGTTGTTTTCAATTAAATATTTAGTTTTCTGCAGTCAAAGACATCAGTTAAAAAAATAGAATAGTTAAATTCTCTACAAAACAGATAATATTTTAACGAACAAGATTACATTTACAAAAAATAAATTTTTAATCACAATGAAGAATTTTTCAACCAAAAATATGAATTTTGGAACAAATAGTGGAATTTTCAACCCAAAAGATGAATTTTCTATCAACAAAAAAGTTTGTTTACAATAAAATATGTAGTTTTCTTCAGTCAAATAAATGAATTCTTTAAAAAAATAGAATAGTTAATTCATAAATTCGTCTATTTGTTTTAAACTCCACCATTCCAGTTGTGGATTTATAAATTTAGTTGAAAATTCATTTGTTTCGTTGAAAAATGTTCTGTTTGGTTAAAAACTTGTTTTTTCTTTAGATAAGAAGGAACTTTTTTACCGAAAATTTAACTATTTATCTGAAAATCCGAGTTTTCTGGGTTAAGAATTGAATTTTTATCGGAAAATTAAACTATTCCATTTTAGGTTAAAATATTATAATTTTTGGATGAAAATTTAACTATTTACTTAAAAATTTATATCAGTTAAGATGAAAGTTAATTTTTTTTGCTAAAAATGTAAGCTTTTCATTTTATGTTGAAAATGGTTCTTTTTTCAAGAATTAAATTTTCAAGATTATTATATTATAAAACATAATTTTAACAAGAATTACATTTTTTACGGAATATTCAATTATTCTATATTTTTGGTTCAACTTTGATCTTTTTTGGGGGAAAATGGACTTTTTTTGGGTAGAAAATGATTTCTTTTTGCTTTAAAAGTTAATTTCTTTGTTTATAAATTTTTATTTCTGGTTGAAAATTCATCTATTAGGTTAGAAATAAATTTACTTGGATGAAAAATAAACTCTTTTCTTAAAATTTAATTTTTTAAATTGATGATTCATCATTTTAATGAAAAGTTAATTATTTTGGTTGAAAAATGTTCTTCATTATTCATAAATTCGTCTTTTTTGGTTGAACTTTGGCTTTTTTAACATAAAACTTAATTTTTGTAAGTTTTGATAGACAATTTATATTGAACTCATTTTTGTTTATTTTAAACTCCAAGATTGCAATTAAGGCTTCATCATTTTAAATGAAAATTTATCAGCTAAGATGAGAATTAAATGTTTTTGCTAAAAATGTAAGTATTCCATTTTCTGCTGAATTGTTTTTTATAAGTTCAAAATTCATGTATTGTCTTGAAAAATTGTATTTTTTTGGTAGAAAATTAACCTTTTTGTTTAAAAATTCAAATAGCTCAGTTAAATATTCATAACTTTAGTTAAAAATTCATTTCTTTGGTAGAAAAATGACCTGTTCGGTTGAAAACTTGTTTTATCTTCAGATGAAAAGCAATTTTTTTGCCGAAAATTCAACTATTCTATTTTTTGTTGAGATGTTATATTTTTTGGATGAAAATTTAACTATTTAGTTAAAAATTTATATCAGTTAAGATGAGAGTTATTTTTTTGGCTAAAAATGTAAGTTTGCTATATTATGTTGAAAATGGATTTTTTTCAAGAATTAAATTTTCAATTTTATTATAAATTATTTCAAGATTATTATAAAAGATAATTTTTACAAGAATTACATTTTTAATGGAATATTCAATTACTATATATTTTTGGTGGAAAATGATTTTTTTGCTTAAAAGTTAATTTCATTGTTTATAAATTCTTCTTTTTGGTTTAAAATTCATCTATTAGGTTAGAAATAAATTTACTTGGTTGAAAAATAAACTCTTTTGTTGAAAGATAATTTTTTTTAATTGATTCATCATTCTAATTAAAAATTAATTTTTTTCTTGAAAAATGAGTTATTCATAAAGTCGTCCTTTTCGGTTGAACTTTGGTTTTTTTTTAACATAAAACTTAATTTTTTAAAGTTTTGATTAACCATTTATATTTAACTTATCTTTGTTTGTTTTAAACTCAACTATTCCAGTTGATGATTTATAATTTTAGTTGAAAATTCATTTGCTTTGTTGAAAAATGACCTGTTCGATTGAAAAGTTGTTTTTTGTTTGGATGAAAAGGAACTTGTTTACCGAAAATTTAACTACTTTTCTATTATACTATTATATTTTTTGTTAAAATTTTTTCTTTTTGGATGAAAATTTAACTATTTGTTTGAAGAGTAGATATTTTTGATTTAAAAATTAAACTAAACTAAAAGGATAAAAAAAACATATCCTTAAGATTCCTAGCACAATTGTAAATGGTTTTTTATTCTGAAACATTAATATCAAGAGAAGATTTAAAAATTATTTCAAAAGATTTACAACAAAACTGTTAATAAAAATTTCAAAAGGCTGGTAAAAAAATGTATAACTCTTGTGCAATTTACCTATAGTACTGGTAACTGAGCTCGTCATTTTGTTATTATTGACAATCCCATTTCCATTGTTGCTTGGACTCGGCGGTCCAGGTCGTGGAAAATTGAAAGGCGACAAGCCTGGCTGAGCGGAGACTGGCTGTTGTTGTTGTTTCTGTTGTTGCTGCTGCTGCTGCTGTTGTTGTTTTGGCGGAGGCGGTGGCGGCGGATAAGGCAATCGATTCCTCGGATACGGATATCCGGAATTCATCACGTACGCTTGTTGTGGATTTTGAATGAACATCGGCTGACCTAATACTGGATGCATTAATGGCGGTGGCTGCTGCATGTTGGGAATACGGGGTGGTATCATTTTCATAAAATGCATATGAAGTACGGAAAAGGCTCGCTGAATACTTTCGGCCAATGAAATAACCGGCTTTGCCGGCACATCGTTCAACTTCAAACTGATATCACCAATTGATTTCACTTCCTCCTTCGATTGCAAGATTGCAAAGAGCTTGGAAAATTCGGCCTGGAGAAAATCAGACACATTTTTTATGTATAGTTTTAAGAAATAAAAGATTTAAAAAAAAATCTTATCAGGGTGGTGATTTGGCGGACGATTTTAAATTCACGGTAATTTCCCGGTCAACTTTTAAAACAACAGAGGAAATAATTGCAAAATAAATTAATTTTAAAATTATATTATAAATCTTCAACTGGATGAGTGGAATGTTAAACCAAAAAGATTAATTTTTAACTATAATTATAAACACTTAACTGAACTATTTGAATTTCCCACGAAAAACATTACTTTCGAAACAATAAAATAAATTTTCATAGAAAAAGTTTAATTTTTTACTAAAAAAAGTACAACATTTTCAAGAAAATACATTAATTTTAACGAAACAGTTGATTTTTCAATAAAAGGAGACAAATTTTCAAGCCAATTTCAATTTTAAACCTAGAAAAAAATCAAATTTTAACAGAAAATGGAATACTTACATTTTTAGTAAAAAAATTAATATCCATCTTAACTGATGATTGTTCAACTAAAATTATGAATTCACAACTCTTTCAATTCAATAAAAATTAAAAAATTAAGTTTTATGGTAAAAAAATCAATGTTTAACCAAAAATTGAATACTTAAATTTTCATTGCAAAAATCTTTAACTGAAATAGTTGAATTTAAAAAAAAAATTTACTAAAAAAAAGATATATTGTCAAACAAACTGAATTAATCAAGTATTAGGTTTAAAAAATCAATTTTGAAAAAGACGAATTTTCTAATAAAAAAGATTATTTTTCAGCCAAGTAAATTTATTTCTACCTTGAAAGATGAATTTTCAACTAAAATTATGAATATTGAACTGGAATACTTGAATTCTTAACCGAACAATAGAATTTTTAAATAAGGAGATTAACCATCAAAGAAAAAATTATTTTCTACCAAAAAGTCGATTTTCTACAAAAATAGTCGATTTTTTAACAAAGAGAAATGAATTAAATATAAATTGTCAATCAAAACTTAAAAAACTTAACTTTTATGTTTAAAAAACCTAAGTTTAACCAAAAAGACGAATTTATGCATAAAAAAGAACATTTTTCAACCAAATATTGAGCAATTCAATTTTCAGTCAAACAGCTCATTTACAGACAAAAAAATAAATTTTTAATTAAAATGATGAATCTTCCATTTAAAAAATTAACTTTCAACAAAAGAGTTTATTTTTCAACCATGTAAATTTATTTCTAACCTAATAGATGAATTTTCAACCAAAAAGAAGAATTTATAAACAATGGAATTAACTTTTAAAGTAAAAAAATCATTTTCTATGAAAAAAAAATTTTGCACAAAAAAGTAGTTTTTTTAAAAAAATAGAATTTTCAATGAAATAAATCAATTTTAAGTTCAAAAACACAAATTCACAGCTAAAATTGTTCAATTTTGAACTAGAAAAGGTCAATTTTCATCTAAAATAATAATTCTTCATCTGGAATAAATAAACATTATTTCTACCCAAGAGATGAAATTTCAAATAATAAGATTAACTTTTTACAAAAAAGGTAAATTTTTCACAAATTACATGAAGTTTAAAAAAGCAGTTGATTTTAAAATAAAACATATCAACTCTTTAACCAAATAGGTAAATTTTGATTAAAAAAAGATAAAATTGTAACAAAAAATGGAATAGTGGAATTTTACAACCGAAAAAATAAATTTTTAAATAAAATGATGAATCTTCCATTTAAAAAATTAATTTTCAACAAAAGAGTTTATTTTTTAACCAAGTATTTTTTTTTCTAACCTAATAGATGAATTTTCAACCAAAAATAAAAATTTATAAACAATTAGATTAACTTTTAAAGCAAAAAATAAATTATTTTCTACCCAAAAAAGCCAATTTTCCCCACAAAAAGATCAAATTTCAACGAAAAATATAGAATAATTGAATATTCCTTTAAAAATGCAATTCTTTTAAAAATTATCTTTTAGAATAATCTTGAAATATTTTCTCGAAATAATTTATAATAATCTTGAAAAAAATCCATTTTGAACATAAAATGTCAATTTTCATCCAAAAAATATAATATATAAACCAAAAATAGAATAGCTGAATTTTCCGATATAAACTCAATTCAGTTTTCAACCAAACAGGTCATTTTTCTACCGAAGAAATGAATTTTCAACTAAAATTATGAATATTTGACTGAACTACTTGAATTTTCAAGCAAAAAAATTAATTAGCTAACAAAAAAATACAATTTTTCAAGCAAATACATGAATTTTCCACCCAATTAGTTAAATTTTGAACTTAAAAAAAAATCAACAGAAAATGGAATACTTACATTGTTAGTAAAAAAAATTATTTCTCATCTTAACTGTTGAATTTTCATTTAAAATAATGAAACCTTAACTGGAATGGTTGAGTTTAAAACAAACAAAAATGAGTTAAATATAAATTGTGTAAAAAAGCCAAAGTTTAACCAAAAAAGACGAATTTATGAATAAAAAAGAACATTTTTCAACCAAATATTGAATAATTCAATGTTCAGTCAAACAGCTCTTATTACAACCGAAAAAATAAAATTTTAATTAAGACGACGATTTAAACCAAAAAGACGCAGTTATATGCAATGAGATTAACTTTTAAAGCAAAAAAAATCATTTTCTACAAAAAAAAATCAAGTTTCCCCCCAAAAATATCAAATTTCAACCAAAAATATAGAATAATTGAATATTCCGTTAAAAATTATCTTTTATAATAATCATGAAATATTATCTTACAATAATATATAATAATCTTTAAAATCTAATTTATAAAAAAATTCATTTACAACATAAAATGGAAAACTTACATATTTAGTAAAAAAAAATTAAGTTTTATCTTAACTGATATAAATTTTTAACTAAACCGTTCAATTTTAATCCAAAAAATATAATATTTCAACCAAAAATAGAATAGTTGAATTTTCCGATAAAAATTCCGGATTTTCAGAATAATAGTTAAATTTTCGGTAAAAAATTCTTTTTCATCCAAAGAAAAAACAAGTTGTCAATCGAACAGCTCATTTTTCAAACAAAAAAATGAATTTTCAACTAAAATTATGAATCCTTAACTGGAATAGTTGAGTTTAAAACAAACAAAAGCGAGTTAAATATAAAAAGGAACATTTTTCAACAAAATATTGAATAATTCAATTTTCAAACAGCTCATTTTACAAAAAAAAATAATTTTTAATTAAGATGACGAATCTTCCATTGAAAAAATTAATTTTCAATTTAAAAATTTAATTTAATTTAATTTAATTGAAAACCAAGTAAATTTATTTCCAACCTAATAGATAAATTTTATACAAAAAAGAAGAATTTATAAACAATGAAATTAACTTTTAAAGCAAAAACAATTCCTTTTCATTTAAAGAAAAAAAAAAGTTTTTAATCAAACAGGTCATTTTTCTACCAAAGAAATGAATATTCAACTAAAAGTTTGAATATTTAACTGAAATACTTGAATTTTTAAACAAAAAAAATTAATTTTCTACTTTTATTGGAATGGTTGCATTTTAAACTGAAAAACGAGTTAAAGATAAATTGTCAATCAAAACTTAAATAATTAATTTTTATGTTTAAAAAACCGATGACCGCCAAAAAAGACGAATTTTTAACTAAAACAGCTCATTTTTTAATCAAAATATTGAACTTTTAATAAAAATTACGAATCTTTCATCAAAAAATTGATTTTCAACAGAAGATTTTTTTTCAACCAAGTAAATTGATATCTAACTTAAAAGATGAATTTTCAAATAAAATGATAAATATTTAACTGGAATATTTGAACTCTTAACCGAACAAAATAATTTTTAAACAAGAAGATTAACATTCTATCAAAAATATGGATTTTCAACCAACAAGAATAATTTTCTACAACAAAGAATTTTCTACAAATTACACGAATTTTTTTTTTGATTTTTAAATAAAAAATTAGATTAAAATAATAAATAGTATTCTACCAAAGAAGTCAATTTCCTGAAGAAAAAAGTAATTTTTTTTAATATACGAGATTTTTCAACGAAATAAATGAATTTTCAATCATAAAAGACAAATTTACATCCAACTTGTTAAATTTTTTGTCTGAATTTTTAACTAAAATAATGAATATTTAATGGAATACTTGAATTCTTAACCGAATAGAAGAATTTTTTAAAAAGTTGATTAACCTTCAAAGAAGAAAAAATTACTTTCTACCAAAAAGTCGATTTTCTACGAAAGAAGTCGATTTTTTTACAAATTACGTGAATTTTCAAGGAAGCAAATAAATTTTGAATTTAAAAAACAAATTTACATTACATTACACGAATTTTCAAAAAGCAGTTTAATTTTTAAATAAAAAAATCTTCATTTTCAATCAAATAAGTTAATTTTCTTACAAAAAGGATAAAATTTCTACCAAAAATAGAACAGTTGAATTTTTCGTTAAAGCTTTAATTCTTAACAAGAAAAAATCGGATTTTCAGAAAAATACTTGAACTTTCAGTTAAAAAAATCCATTTTATCTAAAGAAAAAAAAGTTTTCAATAAAATCGCTCCTTTTTCAACTAAATTTAACATATTTTCAACTGAACTACTTGAATTTTAAACAAAGAAAATGAGCCTTTAAACAAAAAAACATAGTTTTTCAATAAAATACATGAATTTGCAACAAAACAGTGGAATTTTGAATTTGAAAAAAAATCAATTTTCAACATAAAAAGGAATAGTTACAAAAATGAAATAATTAAATTATTAATCAAAAAATGAATGTTCAAACAAAAAAAAATGAATTTTTAATCAAAAAAGATAAATTTACATCCAAATTGTTAAATATTGAACTAGAAAAGGTTAATTTAAAAAAAAAAATGAAGAATCCTTAACTAGAAGAGTTGGATTTTATACCTACCTAAAAGTTGAATTTTTAACCCATAAGATTAATTTTCTAGAAAAAAGATGAATTTTCAACAAATTACAGGATTTAAGAAAATATATTTAAATAAAATAGAATTTCAACCTTAAATATAGATTTTTTTTTAGATTTTCAGAAAAATAGTTTAATTTTCCAATTAAAATGATAAATCTTCCATAAAAAAATTTCCAAAATAAAGATAAATTTTCGACTAAAATGATAAGCATTTAACTGGAGCACTTGAATTCTTATCGGAGCAGAAGATTTTTTAACCAAGGAGATTAATATTCAAAGAAAAAATCATTTTCTACTAAAAAAGTCGATTTTTTATCAAAATACGTGAATTTTCAACGAAATAAAGGAATTGTCAAGTAGAAAAGACAGATTTAGATCCAAATTGTTCAATTCTAAACTAAAAAAAGGCAATTTTCATCTCAAAATAGGATAAGTTGAATATGTAGAATAGTTAATAGAATATTTGAATTTTATACCTTTCAGAAGGATGAAGTTTAAATCAATAGGATTAATTTTCTACAAAAAAATACAAATTTTTCACAAACTACAAAAACTAGTTTGATTTCTAAATAAAAAATATCAATTTTCAAACAAATAAATAGTTGAATTTCCATCCAAAAATGATACAATTTTAACGAAAAATATAATAGTTGAATTTTCCGTTTAAAATCTAATTCTTAACAACAAAAATCGGATTTATAAAAAGAGATAAATTTTCAATTAAAATGACGAATCTTCCAACCACACAATTAATTTTTAACAAAAGAGTTTAGCTGTTAAATGCGAGTAGTTAAATTTTTAAACTAAAAAGGAGGTAAATTCCTAACAAAAAATGCAAAAAAAATGTAAATTATAATTTCGAACTATGTCCTCTTCGAAGGACTACTTATACTCTAAAAAATAATTAAAGTACTTCCATTTTCTACAAATTTGGAAGAAAGAACTTTTAAATTTTGACAAATTTTGTCTAGAAACAGGGAATCACTTTTCTAAATTGAGCAAAATAATTAAAATAATAAAAACTTGATTTTTTTACTACAATCAGAAGTAAATTCAGGATTTTTTTCGGATAATTTCCCGGTCAAGACGCCACCCTGCTTTTATAAATAAAACAAATTACTTGCCTGGTGCTCAATATTTACTGTTTGAAGGTCGGATAGGGTTTTCGCCCATTCGCGGGCCTCAGGAAATAAGGAGATGTTCAGAGCGTTTTTTAAGAAGGCATTGGCTGCAGTAAAGACTTCTAATGTCAGTTTGCATTGTTCCATGTATCTGGATAAAAATAAAGAGTCATCAAAAATTATATTAGCTAAATGTTGAAAAACAACAAACGACAGTAGAAAAATAGGGGAATGAATGATTTAAAATAAAAATCTATAAATGTACCGTAATGAAAATAATATTAAACTCTTTAAATTTCTAGGATTTCAACTCCAAATATTTTATTTTTAACGATATAGATGATTTTTAACAAAAATAGGTCAACTTTTAAACAAATAATTGAATTATCAACCAAAAAGATTAATTTTCTAATAAAAATACGAATTTTTGATAAAATAGTTAAATTTTTAACCAAAAAGTTGAATAAGCAATAAAGAAAATAAATTTCCAACCGAAAAGTTGAACTTTTAACCAAGATTAATTTTTATATAAAAAAGGTCGAATTTTCAATAAAATACATCAATCTTCAACCAAAATAGTTGAATCTTCGCAGAAAACAGATTAAATTACATCCAAACAGTTGCCTTTTTAACTAAAAAATGTGAATTTTTAGCCATGAAAATTAATTTTCTACCAAAAAGATAAATTATCGACCAATTGGTCTAAGTTTTAATAAAAAAAGATGAATTAACAAAAATGAAAAATAAGTTGCAGTTTGAACTAAAAAAAAGGAATTTTCAGCCACAATAATTAATTTTTCACAAAAAATGTAAAAAAAAAAAAAAACTGAACCTTAATCCAAAACAGATTAACTATCCTCCAAACAGTGGCATTTTTATTTGAAAATAATAAAATTTCTACCAAGAGACGAAATTTTAAAAAAATGTATAAATTTTTAACGAAAAATTTAAATTGTCATTAAAAAAATATGAATTAGCAACAAAGATGAATAATTTGCTACCAAAAAATGCGAATTTTCGATGAAAATACATCATTTTTCACCAAATACTCAAATGCTTAAATTTTTAAACGACAAATTTGAAATATTCAACAAATTAATTAAATTTTTTACCAAAAAAAGATGAACTTTCAAACGAAAAAGATAAAACTTCAGCGAAACGAGAAATATTAGGCATTCAACAAAACTTTTGAATTTACTACAAATTAATTCAATTTTTTACCTAAAAAGATCTTTTTTAGCCAGAGAAAATAAATTTCCAACCAAAATAATTGGATCTTTACACAAAACATATTAATTTTTAGCTAAAAAGTTGCAAAAGTTACAAAAGATAAATTTTCAAACAAAACACTTTGAATCTTCGCACAAATCAGATTAAATTTCAGCTAAATTGCTGCATTTCGAATTTAAAAAACAGGAATTTTCAGCCACAAAGATTAATTTTTTAACAAAAAAATTTTTTTGTTGAATAAAAATAATTGATTTTTAACGAAAAATTTAAATTTTCAATCAAAAAATATGAATTAGCAACCAAGATGATTAATTTCCTACCAAAAAATACAAATATTCGATTAAAATACATTTTCCACCAAATATTTAAATTTTTTTACCGAAAAATTAAAAATATTCAACCAATTAAATAAATTTTTTACCAAAAAATATGAATTGTCAAAAAAAAAGTGAATTCAATGAAAAGAGAAATATTAGGCATTCAACAAAAATGTTGCATTTTCTACAAATTAATTAAATTTTTTACCGAAAAAGATATATTTTAAATCAAATAGTTGAATTATCAATAAAAAAGATGAATTTTTAAATAAAAAAATTCATTTTCTACCAAAAAGACGAGTTTTAAAAAAAATACATGAATTTTCGACCAAATATTAAAATTTTTAAACAAAAAGTTGAATAAGCAACAAAGAAAATAAATTTGCAGCCGAAAAGTTGCATTTTTAACCAAGAAGATTAATTTGCATATCAAAAAGGTCGAATTTTCAACCAAAATAGTTAAATCTTCGCAGAAAACAGATTAAATTTCATCCAAACAGCTGCATTTTGAACTAAAAAATTGGAATTAAAAGCCATGAAGATTAAGTTTCTTCCAAAAAGATAAACTATCGACCAGCATTTTTAACCAAATAGTTGAATTTATCAATCAAAAAAATTAATTTTCTAATAAAAATACAAGTTTTCAACAAAATACTTCAACACTTGACCAAATGGTCCAAGTTTTAATAAAAAATATGAATGAACAACAACTTAATTTTTAACCAAAAAGTGGCATTTTTAACTAAAACAGATTAATTTTTTCAAGAAAAAAGGACGATATTTCAATAAAACACGTGAATTTTCGACAAAATAATTACATCCGCTAAAAAAGATAAATTTTTAACCAAAATTGTTAAATCTTCGCACAAAACAGATTAAATTTCAGCTAAACAGTTGCATTTTGAACTAAAAAAAGGGAATTTTCAGCCACAAAGAATAATTTTTTGCCAACAAAAAGTTTTTTTAAACCAAAATAATTGAACCTTCACCAAGATGATTAATTGGCTACTAAAAAATGCGAATTTTCGATTAAAATTCATAATTTTCCACCAAATAGTTGATTTTTCTATCGAAAAACTTATGTTTTCAACACATTTTTTAACAAAAAAGATCAAATTTAAAAAATATATATTAGGCATTCAATAAATTAATTAAATTTTTTACCAACGAAGTTAAATATTTAAGGAAATGGTCAAATTTTCAAGCAGAAAAGGTAAAACTTGAACCAAAGAAGAAATATTAGGTACTAAAGAAAATTTATGAATTTTCAACAAATTAACTAGATTTTTTACCAAAAAAAGATTAATTTTTAATCATCAAGATTAGTTTTTTTACCAAAAAATGTGAATTTTCGATGAAAATACATAATTTTCCACAAATAGTGGACTTCTGTGCCGAAAAACGGACATTTTAAACAAATTAATTAAATTTTTTATCAAAGAAAAATAAATTTCTAACCAAATGGTCGAATTTTCTAACAAAAAAGAAGAAACTTCAACCAAAAGTGAAATATTAGACACTCAACCAAATTTTCGAATTTTCTACAAATTAATATATTTTTTACTGAAAAAGATAAATTTGTAACTAAAATATTGAATTATTATCAATGGAAAAGATGCATCGGGAAATAAAAAAATTAATTTTAAAGCAAAAAGATTAATTTTCTACCAAGAAGGCGAGTTTTTAAAAAAACATTCAAAAATTTTCGAATAAATAGATTTTTAACCAAAAAGAAGAATTAGCAACTCAGGAGAATTTTTCAACTCAAATAATAGAATCTTCACACAAAGCAGATAAAATTTTAGCCAAGAAGTTGCACTTTTAACTAAAAACAGTGAATTTTAAACTACTAAGATTAATTATTTCTAGCAAAAAATGCAAACTGTCGATTAAAATACAAAGTTTTTCACCAAGTAGTTGAAGTTTCTACCAAAAAACTTGCGTTATCAACAAGTTGATTAAATTTTATACCCAAAATACATGAATTGTAAACCACATGATCCAATTTTTAAACAAAAAAGATAAAACTTTATCCAAAAAAGATATATTAGGCACTCAAAAACTTGTTTTGAATTTTAAACTAATTAATTAGATATTTTTCCGAAAAGGATGCATCTTTAACCAATCAAAATTAATTTTTTTACCTAAAAATGAGAATTTTCGATCAAAATACATAATTGTCCACAAATAGATGAATTTTCTACTGAAAAATGGACGTTTTCAAAAAACTAATCAAATTTATTTACCAAAAAAGATGA
>JAAAKG020165124.1:0-28498 GCA_010014905.2 Druon quercuslanigerum
GACAGCCTCGAGCGCATCGCCTTGAAGGCACTTCTGCAATCGAAGCATGTTCTCGGCGGGTGAGAAACCGCAGGTTTTGGTAGTCTGACTAAACATTTTTTCGAAAAGAATCCAGTCGCTATAGGATCCCTTAAAAATGAGCAGCTCTTTTCCCATAGATTGTCTTGCGAGAAACATTTTATCTAGTTTTGGCAATGGTGCATTTTCCTGGTAATTCGTTGGCGCATTAGCCGTCGGTTCTCTAGTTTCGCTCAAGGTTTCTCTGAGCACGCGCGACGGTTTTCTAAATTCGCGTAATTGCGCTCTTTTTTGGATTTCTGGTATTTCAATGCTGTCGCGCGCACTTGATCTATTATCGAACTGGCTTCGTCTGTGTAGCCAGTCCTCTACTTTCGAGTGACTCGATCTTTCCGAAACGACAATTGACGCATCACTTCTCTCGCTCGCTTTAGATCAACCGTTGAATTCCGCGGATTCTACTAATTTTGCTTCGTCTAATCTCGCGCGTAGTTCAATAAGCTTCTTTTCTCGCTCGGCTTGTTCGCGCTCGGCTTCGCGTTGCAGATCAGCTTGCTTCTGCTCTATTTTCGCTATTTCTTCCTGCCGTCGCACCTCTATCTCCAGTTGTCGCCTGGCAATTTGATGATTGTGATTTCGAAACGTGTGACTTCGACTTATCAGATTTATTTCGCGGCGCGACCGAACTACGCTTTTCACTTGTTACTAACCTCTTTTGCTGTAGCTGTTGATCGTAACGTAAAGGACCCTTTCCTTTGGTCTCTCTAGCGCCGCGTCCAGGGACTTCCTTTATTGTGGTCAGGGTCTTGTCGGGGTTGCTGGCTAATTTCGCCCCTGTAGGTCCAGAGTTTTCGCCCGGCTGCCTCCTTGCAGTTTCGGCCACAGGTTCTAACGGCACATCGCTCCCTCCTTCCTGCCACCCCGCCACATTCTTCGCGCTCATCTTGGCATCGGCAGTGGGTCTCTCACTTACACTACAACACACTACAACACACATAGAAACTATTAAATTTGATAGAAATGGGAAGTAAACGGTATAGCGTCGATAAGCGGAGAAACCGGTCAATATTTTACGTCTTTTCGCTAGCCTGTCTCGAACGGTACTGGTCCTTTTTCTGACCTGGGCCAAAGGGCCATTTAGCTTAGCGGCGCATCTATGCCTTTCTGCTGTCTCTAAGCGTACTGCTTTTACAATCACGTCACAATACTAAACCTATACTTTAACATTGGCGTAGCTTTGACAATTACATTATGACGTTAAATACATCTAGAAACTTCGAAAATAAACTTTGCTTTACAAATCAATATTAACCTTTAAATCCAAATTCCGTCCGCCACACACTGGCTTAAAACGTATATGGATCTAAATACTGAAAAACGAAAAATGTCTAGCAATGATTTTGAGAAAAATTTCTATAAAGACAAGAACAATTCCGTCTTTGGAAAGACAATGGAAAACGTTAGGAAGCACAAAGATGTCAGATTGATAACAAATTAGGATGGAAGGTGCGGTGAAAAAGCTTTGATTGCCAAGCCCAATTTTCATAGGTGCATCATATTCGAAAAAGCAATGTTCATTATCGAATCAGAAAGACTTTAAATTAAATTCAATAAACCAATTTATGCAGCATTTGCTGAGACTCGATCTCTCAAAGCACAAAATTGTTTTATACCGACACTGACAGTCTTATCTACCAATTCACCGATACAAACACTTTATGATTTCATTAAAAGGGATATACACAAATTTCATACATTGGATTATCCTCTAGATAATGTTTACGGAATGCTGTTAAAAAATAAAAAATTATTGGTGTTAATGAAATGGACAATGGACAATCAGACTATTCGAATGAAACCAAAAGATGTTACTAAAAAAATGAGAAAACATTATTGTTTAATGTATACAAGCAGTTTAATGTGAAAGAAGCAGTTAAGAAACCAAAATTTAAAGTTGGAGGTAAAGTACGTATAAGTAAATTTAAGCATGTTTTTGCGAAAGACTACACACCGAATTGGACAATTGAAATATTTACTATAAGTCATGTCAAGAATACTGAACCAGTGACGTATATGCTTAAAGATAATCATGGTAAAGCTATTGCAGTTAGTGTTTATGAACAAGAACTAGGCAAAGTTAGACATCCAGACATTTATCTTATGGAAAAAGTACTGAAAAATCGAAGAAGTAAGCTATTTGTAAATTGGTTAGGTTTCGATGACTCACACAATGTTTGGATGGATAAGTCTAGCTTGTAAGGTGAATTTAGGTTTAAATTACATTTAATCAGATATTTCTTACCAAGAAAATACATGAAATTTTAATGTATAAAGATACCATTCACACATCTGAGTTCTTGTAATTTCTCAATCACTTCTTCACACACATTCTGGTTATAAAAAATAATCATTTCTAGAAACAAAATTTCAAATTGCATAATATTAGCAAATATAAGTTTTTCGATTGCCAGACACTTTTAGCGATGGTTTTAATGATGAAATCAATTTTACAGTGAAATGAGGTTGAAGTAACTTTTGAATAGCAGAAAATTTTCATTTTTCCCTTTTAAAAACCATCATTATATTAAAGATAGACGGAGAAACCAAAATAATAAATTAGAGACGATAAGGAGAAAAAGAAAATCAGAAATGGAATGAGAAACTGAATGAGGTCGAAAGCTAATGAGAAATGTAGGTACATAAGAGTAAGGGAATGAGGAAGATAGAAGTCACGACACATGTTATGCGAATGTCATCTTTATAGACTTGCATGTGTGTACTGGCTATGGCGACTCGACCATAAATATCTAAGATACGTACTGATATCTAGCGAACAGGGGTTCTAAAACCTGGCAGGACTGCATTTAAGTTGACGCCCGTGTGCATTTTTTACACTTTTACAGGATTAGCTTATGGAAAAAGGTGTATGGACTTAACTCTTTTTTCTTTTAGGGTCGCAAGCCTTTTTTGGAGAGTGTTATGTCGTACAAGGAGAGAAATTTTTTATGAGGAGCAAAGTAGGACATTCTTTTGAATAATTTATCTAAATTATGTGCATAACGTTGTGGTATTTAAGTGGTTGTAAAAGTAAAAAAGACATTTTCACAATAGTATGTGAATTAGATGGAATTGTAATAATATGACTATTTTTCTGATATCTTCTTAACTTTATTTGTTCGTTTCCAGTTATTATTAAAGTGTTATATATAAAGGAATAACTTAGTTTTCATAGCTCAACATTTTTTCCCTTTAAGGTTACTAATGTTTGGTTTTAATGTCATATTATTACAATTCCTTTTAATTTACCTACTATTGTTCAAATGTCTTCTTTACTTTCACAACCGCTCAAAAACCACAACTTTATGCACAAAAATTAGATAAATTATTAAAAAGAATATCCCACTTTGCTCCTCATACAAAATTTCTCTCCTTGCACCACATAATACTCTCGAAAAAGGGCTTGTGACTATGAAACAAAGAAGAGTGGAGGCGATACACCTTTCTCCATAAGCTAACCCTGTAAAAGTGTGAAAAAGGCAAACGGGCGTCAACTTAAATGCAATCCTGTTAGATTTTAGAAACCCTGCTCGCTGAATATCAGTACCTATCTTACATATTTATGGTCGAGTCGCTATAGCCAGTACACACATGCAAGTCTATAAAGATGGGGTAGAACAGTGTAGACTCTGCAGGATACGCATAAGGACGAACGTACTGCCATTACATGGTACTTCTTCGCACGACATGTGTCGTGACTTCTTTTTTTCTCATTCCCTTACTGTTATATACCTACATTTCTCATTACCTTTCGATCTCGCTCAGTTTCTCATTCTATTTCTGATTTATAATGATGGTTTCTAAAGGCAAAAGATGAAAATTTGCTGCTGTGAATGAAAAAGTCCTGCGAAGATGGCGATCTCTGCATGCGGCATTTGGGTGGACGCTACAATTCCATCGAATTTCTGAAGAAAAATGTATAAAGCGTTTTTACTGGTAATAATTTAAGCTCACCCATAAATTGTTTTTGCTAACGCTTTAATGTAAAAGTGGGAATCATATCCTGATAAATGGTGAAAATCTACTGGTACAGTGTGCGAATCTTCGTAATTTACATTACAAGATGTATTATGTAATTTTTTGAAAACAGTTTCTCACAGATGTGACAGTTTTTAGCAGATAGAAATTCCTTTCCTTGCTTCGGAGTCAGTTTCTCCATTAGTACGATACACATTAATTGTGAGTCAATGTTTTGTGCCTTTTCTTTCAATTTATTTACAAAACACTCTATGCAGCCTTTTGCCCACGATAAATTTCAAATTTGGAACGAGAATGATCAAAGCTGCAATGTAAATAAAATGCAACACTGTATGAAACATGCTTTTGATGCGGCCCTATATCGAAAGGATTTTCAGAAACTTCCAATAATAGTCATTCAATGTCGATATATACAGAAAATGGAACTTGCTCCTTAAACCTGTAATTTTCAAATTTGAAAACATTTTCATACTCCTTTGGTTATATCCTTCGACATTGATTAGAATTTTCATAGTCTGATTTATGTTGTGAAAGGAATTGTCTAACTTAAAGTGACATAGGCACCTATCACACAAATATGTACGATGACCATCCTTTGTGAATTGAGATTTTACTAGGCGGGATAAGTTTTTAATCAAAGCGAAGTGGTATATGGGATTACTGTCATTTGATTCGTTTTCATTGGAATATGCATGGTAAAAATTTGTATTCTCAATCGTCATCAATCTCAATCATCTCAAAAAGATGAATTGTCGGGTCTCTTGACTTTTCTTTGCTTAAATACAATGGTACAATTTCAGCTTTCATATATTTTTTTCTATCATTTTCATCTACTATACAGGCAAATCTAAATACTTTAGCATATTATTCAATATTTGGATAATTTGTGTACCAAAATTGATTCACTTACTAATTTTTTTATTTTCGTTTTCTCCATCAACAACGTGTTTGCCTGGTTCATGATGGAGATGATTCTTCTGCTGTGGTTAGGATCCATTTGATCCCTTGATATTCACTAGGTGGATGAAAATCTGAAAACAAAAATTTCTGTGAAACATCCTTTCTTTTTACACTCGCAAGAATGTTCACTATGTTTTTTTCACTTCAAACAAACGCTAACCTTTTTTGAACAGGCACCCAGGTTTCCAATCTTTAAGGCACAGGTCAAGTTTGTTCGAAATAAAATGTTTTTTCAAGAATGTTCGAAAAAGTTTCTCTATTAAATGTTACGATGCACGAAAACACATCAATATCAACAAGTGTGTCATATAATTTTTTAACGTCGCAGAATGTAATGCGTCATTGAAAATAACCTTGAAGTTTTGTACTAAAAAAAATTACGCAGTTAAATTTGATGATGACGTCATTAGTAATAGAACATTCAGCACTATAGAAAAATTTGTCATGCCAAATTGAATCATCCTCGATTTTCTGTAACCTACATTATAAAATAGCATTAGTAGATAATTGAAAAAATTTGCAAATATTTTATTACATTAATTTTTTGCATTTTGTTAAATTTTACTTTAAATCTTTAAAGTTTACCAAGCAAAACAAAACTGACCTTTCTAAATGGGAGCTAAAAAACGAGCAACTATCTGTGGATAAAAAATGCATGCAACATCAGCTGGAATATCGTTGTATGATGAAAAGAACGATAAGCGTCGGGTAGTATACTCTTGATATTTATTTTATTAAAAACGTCCATGAAAGGTCTGAAATTAAATTCATGCTGTCTATAATCTCTCGAGTCTCGATATTGTTGACGGTATCTTGTTAACGAAAGCATAGGAATGAAATGTGTGCAGCCTTAGCCTGTCGATGTATGAATGCTGCTGCGATTTTAAACGAGTGTGGCTGTTATCTCTAGTCCTCGCGCGCTCTTTACTTGATACCAGAATAAAGCGATCCCTGAGCATGTGATCTATCATAAAAAATGATTTTATTATGATTTCGATACCTTTCTTGCTTAAACCATTTGATTGACTTTAAATAGTTTTTAATTATAATTTTCAGGCAGATTCTAGACTGCAAAAGAATGTTTTCCACTGGCAGGTATTTGTTAGTCAAAGTATTATCTGGAAGGAAGAAATAAATCATCCTTGTTCTTCTTATGTAACCTTAATACATACATGTGATAACCTTGAAACTTGTTTTTCGCAAAAGTCAACCTTTACGCACACAATTGTGTAATATTATTCTGTAACATCATCATCAGATCTTCCGAGCATTTTCCAGAAGCTTATACGCATTAAACAAATAAAGGCAGGAATTTGTTTGTTAAAATGTCGTCTATCAGGAAGTAATGAATCAAATTAATAGTCAAAACGGGATGCCTTGCATTAATCCTCATATCAAATGTCACCTATACGCCTGCATCTTTTACGCATTTAATGGATGTCTTATCTAGAAGAAATAAATAAATGATCCTTGTTTTTCTCATTAAACCCTGACATGTGTATATGATAACCTTGAACCTGCTGACATGAATTTGCCTCCAGTCTATTGCGCAATCGTGAATGCTTTTGAAGCTTGTGACGTCATCAGACTCTCCGAGAACTTTCCAGTAGCCTGGCTCACACAGATACATACGGATACGCGTAAAAACAGATACTCACTTACACTAATCCATCCAAAACTGCCCCTACCTATTTACTAAAATACAATATAATATGTAGTGACCCTGCGGACTCAATATAAAAAATTATTAGTGAATACAATGGTGAGTGACAAAAAAAATTTTGATATGAAGTTCTCTTTTCACTGCAATTTAAAAAAATGCAGCTAAGGTTACCAAAATGATTTAGGCAGGCTTAGTAGATAGTGCAGCAGCACATAAAACGTCACGGAGTAAATGGATGCACAAAATGAACATCTAGATGTTCAGGGTTAACATATTTTATGTTTAACTATAGGATAGCAATCTAGATGTTCAAAGTTATCATTTGTAGATATTAAAAGTGAAATGTTGCTCTGTGACATCCAAAATGTTTAACTGAAATATCCGAGATATTACATTATGGTATGACAAATAACGGCTTTAAATATTTGAGGAATTTAATTATTTCTAACCATTTAAGGAATGGATTGTAAGCTGAGAGCGAATAATCTCTAATGTACATTTAAAATTATATCTATTTTAAGTTACTTAAACTCAAATTTTATTTAAAATTTGTAAACATTTTGTCAAATGTGTTTGAGTCAATATAAGCTGAAACTTAAGATCATGTTTGTTTAGAAAGGTTCAAAAATTTTAATAATCCATAATTGTAATATCGTGAAATTAAAATGCATAGTGCGCATGCGCTCGGATAATTTTAATATCTGGATGTGTTTCAGTTTAACATACAAATATTTTTACACCTAACATCTCAAAAGGATAGTATATGTTGGGCATGAATATCTGTATGTTAGGCGGTACAATATTACCCTTTAAAAATCTACATTTAAACATCTAATCTTTCCGTCATGCAAACATTATTTCCAGAAATTGCACAATTGTGCTTTTTAATGGGTATGAAAAAAATGCAGAACCTACAGTTACAAGACATCAGTGTAAAGAAGTAGATAAAATTTCCATTTTTTTCATTTTACAAAAGATCATAGGATTTATGTCATATATAGTACAACTGAAATAGGAATAAAGCATCAAAAGAAGTTCGAATATATTTTTTCAAAATTTTGAAGATTCTTTTATATGTTTTTGAATATCAAAACCATAGAACCATTTTCGCTAGTAATTATTTCAAAAGTAATCTGTTATATTCCCAGCGAATAGTACTTTACCGGCAGTAGTTAACCCTCCAGAACCGAGGAGGCAGAAAATCCACAATATCAAAACTAAGACTCTTCAATAATATAAGTGCTTAACGTCTTCATCAGACTAGATGAAAACAATTTTTGAAAATTTATATTTTTTTTCTTTAAAAAAAGATCTTTATCTTTTCGCTCCACAGGGAAATGAATCACAGAACTTCTGATTTCCGGTCAAGACTTTCCCATTAAGCTATCACACATATCAGAATAAGAACTTCAATTCAAGCAAATAATGCTAATTTTTAGCAAAATGCTTATGTTACAAGTAATTATTTTTAAAAATCTGTTATATTATCAGCGAATGGTACATTACCGACAGTAGACAACCCTTCACAATCGTGGAGGCAGAAAATCTGCAATATTAAACAAGCTAAGAATCTTCAATAACAGAAAATTCTTAGTGTCTTAATCAGACTAGATGGAAAATAATTTGTTCAAATCTAAAACTAATTTTTTTCTTTAAAAAAAGATCTTTCTCTTTTTGTTCCAGTTTATTTTGAAATTATTACCCTGTACCATTCACATCTTGCTAAAAATTAGCAAGATCTCTAATAGCTTAATGGCAAAGCACCTAAGCGGAAATCAGAAGTTCTGTGGTTCGTTTCCCAGTGGAGCGAAAAGAGAAAGATCTTCATTTCAAGAAAAAATGTAATTTTATATTTTCACTATGAGATGGCCCTCAATAACAATTGAAAAGAATATGATTTATAGGCCTACTTCAAGTAGGCTATACCCGGTTGTCATTCTCAGTACCTCATATGGAAACCGCTAAAAATTATTTAAAATTACGTAAGTTTTTCCAAATGTTCACAATCATAGGAACGCTTCAAAATTCCATAGAAATCACTGCTATGAAATTAGAATCCGTGTAAATCCATTAGAATCACAAAAAAGCGATTAAAATTTCGAGATGCCTTGAAATTTTGAAATCTCTTTAAAATTCATTAAAATCTTACAAATTCGTGAAAATTTGTCTGAATCTCTTAAATCACCCTAAAATATTCTAAAAAAACGTAAGGCTGTCAAAATTCCTTAAAGTCCTTGAAAATTCTCTATACATTCGAAAGTTCTTTGAAATTCTATTGAATCTTATAAAATCGTGCAAAACCCTCTAAAATCCATGGATATACTTTGTAATTTTTTAAAGTCCTACAATTTCTTTGGAACATCGTAAAATTTGTTGAAATCCAATAAAATTAATCAAAATTCCTTCAAATAATTTAAATTCCATTAAAATCCACTGACAAACTTCAAAATTTTGAAAGTTACATATTTCGGTATATATTGACATCCTTCGAAATCCTTTGAAATTCCGTGAATACTTTTGAAATATTCTGAAGCCTCTTTATATCTCTTCAAATCTATTTATGTATCTTAAAATCTCTTAAAATCTTTTTTGAGACGCGGAAATCGTTCTGTGTTCCTTAGAATCCCTTAATATCTGTAAAAATCCGTGAAATCTTATGTACTCCCTAAAAAGCTTGGAAAATTTTGTTGAATATTGAAAAGATTTTGTAACTGTTAATTGAAATACTTCGTAGCCTTCGAAATCCCATTAATATTTCCAGAGATCCTTCAAAATTCCGTAAATGTTTCAGTATCTACTAAAATAATTTGAAATACATAGTTTGAAATCTTGCGATTTCTTTTAAAATATTTCGAAATCTCTATAAAATCTCTTCAAGTTCCTTATATGTTTAAATCCTTTTGACCAGCGAAAATCGTTCTAAATACCTTAAAATATCTTAAGTTTTTTAGAAATCTCTCAAGATTCTTAAAAATCCGTCGAAATCCTTCGATATCTCTTAAAGTCGCATAAAATCTCAGGAGAGCTCTGAATAGCTTTGGAACTTTGCTTGTATTTTGTTAAAAATTTTTAATTATTCGTTGAAATATTTTTGGTAGCCCTTAAAACCATAAAAACCTCGCGATTTTTTTTGAAAGATTTCGAAATCCCCTTAAGTCTCTCAAGATGCCTAAAAATTTGTCAAAGTCCATCGGTATGTTATAAAATACTCTGAAATCTCATGAAATACTTAAAAAGTTTTATAAATCTCGCTAACTTCCGTAAAAAAACTTCAATTATTTTTCGGAATGCTTTGTAGCTCTTTGGAATATCCTAAAGTCCCTTAAAATCTATTGACATCTCTTCAAATCACTGGAAATCTATCAAAATCTCTTTTATAATGATAATAATTAATGCTTTTTTTATATGTTGTCTAAAAAATATAACATCTTGCTGGAGAAGTGTGGCGGCATCAAAATCTACCTAGTTCTTAAAATAGGGAGAGGGGCGTTCTAAAATTAATGAAAATCATCCTTACATAATGAACGAACATTTATAAAGAATTTAAAAAACGTTCAAGTCATGGCGTTGCTTGAAAGTGTGGTTTAAACACTTTATTTCGGATGGATTTAAGAAATTAATTACTAATATTATACATTTTACAATGACCTTGAATTCTTGAATGGCTTCTATCAATCAGAGAAGAAAAGCGAAGGTTAATTTTAATAACCATATTGGCTAACTTCCGAATCTAACAAAAAAGTCGAAACAAATGACAGATTACTTAGCGCGTCACTTCTACGAAGCAGTGACTTTATTTGCTAATTTAAAATTTTACAGATTTTAGAATGAAATAAAAATGCAGACACTTCGAAAAAATGCGTTTCCTAATAGTGAAAATGACTATCTGTTTCTATATTTTAAGTAGAGATTGAAAGACAAATGCATTTCTTTTACGACCCTATTCTTCCATTTATGAAAATTATTTCAAATCCACTTCCTTAAATTTGGCACACAAGAAACAGTGATCGCCAGTTTTATTTGAATCATTCTGCTAACGCTTATGTAGGGGTCGCAGACTGTTACCATGAACTAGAGAACTCTTTTCGCTTGGAAAGCGATCAGGGAAGACCTTCCCGAAAGCTCGGGCGGCTTCTCTTATTCCCAAAGAGCTTATAGGATTGGTAGATTCTAAATAGTGGGGAAAATGGCCGGTAGCAATCTACGATTCATTCAGAACTGCTGAATTTCTTCTGCTGACTCTAGAGTATAGTTGATTCGATCGTTTTATCGTTTCATCGTTCGATATAATGACACCCTCTTTGTTTTTAAAACCTCCGCCTCATATCCGGATAAAGGATAATATAAAACCACCATTTGCTTACTGCCATTGAAATGCAGCCATGAATGTTTTATACTTTTTACTTTACTTAAAAATATTATATTCCTCACAGTACAGTTCGTAAATATTTTTACGCTTGCATTTTATTGCGCATCCGCATTTGTTTGAGTTTTTAAAATTTTATCCGAGAACAAGTAGTAAATCTTTACAATGAATTTTAATAATGTGAAAGAACATTCGCCGAAAACGCCTATCAGATGGTCGTTAAATGACAATATCCTCATTTTAGGGAAAGAAAATTAGGGTATCATAGCAGAAAATCACGCCCGAGAGTGCTGTTAAGAGAAACATGTATAAACAGCATTTCGTTATCACTTGCTCGACTGCCCCTTCGGCAACGCTGCAGAATCTCATAAATTATTAGACGGTTTTCCAAATAAATTATCGAGTACAGCATACCTATCGATTGAGAATATCTCAAATGACGTAAAATCCAGATTGTGCTTGTGGTGCTTAATTTATGGGTCACGATTACGAAGAAAGATTCTCAAGACGTTTTCAAAAAATATATCCTTCGATATGGAAATGTCGCTTAATTTTAGGTAAGGCTTTTCATGAATGGGAGAAGGAGCGGTCTGGAAAAATTTACAAATCCTTACTCAGGAATAGGGGGAGGTGAAATGCAAACTTTCATTTTTTCCTTTCTTCTTAGTCTACTGGCCTGTATTAAAACATTCAAAACGAAGCTTGGAAAGGCTTTTATATTAAATTTATCTACTTCATGAAAAGTTTTTACATTCTTTTGCTTTCTTTAGATTACTGCTCACTTTTTACAAATATTTATGTTGCGTTTTTCATCATGAAGCCCGCCGGCGACGAACGAAACGTGTTCGTTTCATTATGAAAATTTTTAATAAAAGCCAGTAAACTAATAACAAAGAAGATATTTTATTGGAAGAAATGCTTTTGACTACCCCTCCCTCCTCCCTAATAACTTGTTTTGAATATGCTATTTAAATCATGTTGTGGTTGTTGAAAGTACTTTTAGACGTTATATCATCATTTTTTTATTTATTATTATGTAATTTAAGGCTTTTTATCTAATTTCAATTAATTGAAATTCTATCTGATACTAAAAAATGGTAAAAATAAATGTATTTTATCATTAAATGTTTTTATTCACATTTTTAGCTGCATATTTAAATTATTACTGTGAAAATACTTTAAAATTCTTTAAGATTCCTTGAAACCTTCGGAAATCTTGCGAAATTTAAACAAATTCCTTTTAAATTTATTGAAATCATTCAAATTCGCGTAGAAATCTTTTCGAATCTCTTGAAATTATTTGATCTTTTAAAAGACATTAAAATGCTTGTAAATACCTTAAAATCTCTTATCATCTGCGAAAATCCTTTAAATTCCGTTATATACTTTTAAATCTTCTAAAATCCGTTGGAATACTTTAAATCTTTTTAAATCACTTAAAATTCCGTCATATCATCCAAATTCCTTTAAATCTACCAAAATTGATTAAAGTCCTTTGGAGTTTTAGCAGATTTTATGAAATCCTCTGAAATGTTATGAAACTCCTTTAAAATTCATTGAAAAATCTTTAAAATCTTTGGGAATCTTTCCGAATATCTTGTTAGGCCTTAACTTTTAACAGATATTCATATTCATTAGAACCTCTTAAAATCTATTATCTTATTCGGAAATCTTTTTGAATTCCGTTGGATCTTTTTAAATTATACGAAATCCAAAAAAATCCGTGGATATGCCTTAAATCGTCTAAAATCTCTTAAAATACTTCAAAATCCCGTGAAATCATGAAAACAACTTTAAGTCTTTTAAAATACGTTAAAATCCCTTAAAATGTTTAACAATTATTGCAGATCTTTTCCCTTAAAAATTCTTAAAATCTTTTGAAATCTCAGTTATAGTAAAAATATTTGATATATTGTACTGGGGCAGGGGGTATATCAATCTTAAAAATCCTTAAAATAGAGAAAGAAGGAGTCCAACATTTCAAATATATTCCTCACCTAGATGATAGACATTCGCTATGAAGGAGACAGAGTCAAGTATCTTACTTTTCGTTAAAGGCCGATTTCATACAAAATTTGGGTACTGAGTAAATGGTCATGAAACAGAATCTTTAGTTCAGATATATATTGTTCTCCAAGGTTAAATATCATATGCATATTTTTTTTTTTTTTTGACCCAAAAAATTTATCTGCGCACATATGGATATTTGAAGATTTACGTAAATTTTGAAAAAATAAACGAAAATTTTCTTCAAATAGTGTAACTTGGCATCCATTGTACTCGAACAAGTTAATTCCGTGACTTGGTCATCGACTCAGTGCCCGATTTCACATGAAATTGGTCATAAATGTTTTTTTGAAAATTTCAATAAGCACAATATCAGCCAAAATCTATCATTTTTGGCATAATAAATATAAATCTGATCTCTCCGCAGATGGCGTTACTTGTAAGTAATTTCTTTCAAGCTCGCTTTCAAGCTTCCAGTGAAAATATATATCGGTGTATACGTAAATCAGCTAAGTTTTACAGACGTGATTCCGCTGCCACACCCTACACTTACTTAACTACTTGGCTCCGATGCCGAAGGACGCATTAGGTCACAACGCGAAAGCTTTCATCCAATGAAATCTGAATCGACCCCGAGAAAAAAGCACATGCTCCAAGCTTCCAGCGACCAGTCGCAGATGAGATACTTACGCTGGAAATATGAATCTTACGTGAGGAAAAACCTTAAATATATAAAAGTAATTGTAAATCTCTTTTAAGCCCTATTTCACTTATAAGAAAATGTTTTAATTTCACTTTTCTAAGGAAATTGCGTTTTGATAAGAAGCAGGGATAAAACAAGAAATGAGTGCACCAGTTTTATTTATTCATATATTCATTCATTAAAACGTTTTATATTTTCAAAGAAAATCCACTTTACTATTAAAAACTTTCAAGCCTTCCCTCGGTTTCTCAAGGAATGACAACAATCTGGTCTTAGAAAAGTAGGTAGCAGTGACTCAGGAAATCCATCTTTCTTTTCTGAACTCAAGTCCTTGAAAGATTTCCTGAGGAATAATAATAAACCCAATTTAAATATAATTATGAAACCCTTTAATTATTGTTTGACTCCTTTTTCAATTTGAAAATCTACTCTATCTGTACCAATTTCAAAAGAAAAAGTTTAAAAAAATAAAGTATCCTTAAATAAAGAAACTTCAAATTAACATTGCTTTGCCATTAAAATTTGTTATTCTTTGCAAATTTCAAATGTAAAAGGGAAACTATGGCGCTTTTAATTTGCTTCGCGAACCCTCATCTACTCTTCTCCAACCTTTATTTAAAGCGAGGGCGCGGCTGAATAAAACACGAGAACAAATGGTGATTCATTTAAAATTAACAGAAAGGTACACCTTTCATGAGAGAATAAACCTAAATGAGAAAAAGTTGACAAAATTATGTCTCTAAAAAATGTGGCTCTTCAGTCAAACAGTGGTTCTGGCATCAATTTCACTTGAAGGATACAGAAACATATATTGAGGCACTCGGGGCAAAATTCGTTAATTTAATGCTGGTCTGCCTATCAAGCAATGCCGAGCGTAGCACCTAGACCTGTGTGGAAATAGAATTCTGTACGTGACATCGTAGCTATTGTTCCTGAATATTCAACACTCAAATATTCAACAGCCGGATTTTCTCTAATTAGCCACTGTCTAACCCTATGTTTATTCAACTGTGCTTCTCTTTCTCAAATCATGAAAGCTACTTATGTCGAATATAGCATTTAAAAATAGCCATTTTTGATAAAAGTGCGAAAAATACGCGATTTCCCGCGAGTGTGAAACATTCAACATGAGCGTCAGAGAGGGGTGTGCAAAGCATGTGCAAAACGTGTGCGAATAGAGTTCGAAGCGAGTGCGAAAACGCAGACGAGTACGACGAGATAAAGAGATGAAGGAAAATCATGCAATTATACGAGTACCAGTTGTTTGTGCGCACGTACGTTTATCACAACATAATTTTTCTAATAACCTCCGAGAAAGTGATTTAACAGCATGTTACAACTTTACACTAAATTTTTGATCCCGTATGGTGGTTATAAGCCTTTGTATATAATTTTTACGTAGTACTTTTAGGAATATTTATATCTCATCAACAACATCTATAATGCAAAAAATGCCGCGTATTAAAAAGTTATCAGTACAATCAATATTATTTGTAAAATATCAATTTTTTCTAAATAATTCTAAAAGATATCTAAATATTAAAATATATCAATATGAAAAAATTACATAAATGTTCATAATATATTGGAAGAAAAAAAAACTTCGCGAGAATATCATTATTAATCTCCATTGAATCTTTTTCATTAATTTCAATTAATGAAGTCGAATTGCACACCTATATGTATCGAGAAAAAGAATAATTACACAGTCCGACAAAATTTGTACCCAAAGAATAGTCTATGTGACCCCGAAGGATTTTGGTGTCCTAAAAACGAATCCCTTATCTAAATTGTTCCTTACGTCAGATTTTTAAGATATCCCAACCTACAAGTGCAAAAGTGGCTATTTTTATCCATATTTGAGGTGCTAATGCCATCGTTTGTTACTTCTTTATATCTTCCATTTTCTTTTTCGTTCATCCTGCACCTTAGTATTTCATATCTCGGAGAAAAAAATCAGTTTAAGATGATTAAAAATGTCAATGAAAGGTAAAAAAAATTACTAATCAATGACGTTATCAGTTTTTAGAAAAAAAATTGCTGATCGTGTTATGTTGCTCAAATATGGCTAGAAATGGCCATTTTTGCACTTTTAGTTTAGGATTTCTCAAAAACCTGACGTATAGGAAAAATTTGTATAACGGAATCGGTTTTAGGATACCAAAATCCTTCGGCGTTACTTGGCCAGGTCTTTAGGTAAAAAAAAATGTTATTTTTTTCTGCCTGTGTTATTTACAAGAATAAAATATTTAATTAAATTAAGCAATCCATTACTTTTTATTCGCAGATTCTTTAAAAATAAAAATAGTTTTTGTTGACGTATTCTAGATTAAAGGAACTTTTTTTCAGAATCTATATTCTTTCTTTCAGTTGACTCCGTAGGCCTGTAATAAATTATAAAAAGAGCTATTAGCCGAAATAAAAATGTGACAAATAAAGCTTAAATTACAATATAGAACTCTGTACTTAGAGACCCTGTACTGTACGGTAGCAAGACCTAAAGCCACCAAGAATAGGATGAGATTTAAATTAACGGGGTTAGCTTGAACTTCCCATGCAATGTCTGCGGTAAAACGCTAATGGACAAAGTCATAATGAGAGCATTCTAAAAGACTGTTGTTGAGAAGAAACGTGATTTGACAAAAGTGAAAGTCATTTGTTGAGATGTTTTGTTCATCTTGAGAAAATTAAAGGTGAATTATTGACGAAACAAGTATAGTCAGGTAAAGTAAATGGCGCACCCAGAAACATCATAGAAACAAAAGATCCAGTATGAAAATATGGATAGCTTAAGGGAAGTAAAAGTTGTATGCCAGGATAGGGTAGTGGATTTGATTGGAGTAAAGCGTGTGGACCTTAACATAGGATTATCATTCTTTTTGTGTCTTTTTGTTTAAACTATGACGTATGATGTCTTTGTGAAGCTTACCGTCTGGTGTCGGAACAATGATGCAGAACGAGCGTGCTGTTTGAATGAGCAGCATGGGAATTCTCGATTGATCTTAAATTTAACCCTTATCCTTTCAACATATTAATTCCTTAATCCCTGATGCTATAACGAGCCTGAAAGCAGGCGAATTACGCAAAACCTTGAAAGGGATTTGGCTTAACGATACAAAAATAATTTAAAAAATACTGCCATTGTTCCCGCAGGAAAAAATCTCTGCAAAATAATAAATCCTCTTGCCCTCTAAATTCCTTTATCGTCTGCAGTACGGCAAATGTCACTCGAATAAATTGCATTGCAATGGAAAACCGGTGACACGTAAAAAGTCTCTATTGTGATTTAAATAATGCCATTGCAGGGAGAATTAGTAACACATGAACATTATGCCTTGTTAGTGAAAATCTTGGTTCGTCGCTTCTGTTCGCAGAATCGAGGGAGTTTGTTCACTATAATATATTATGTAATTTTCTACGTGCTAGTAAGTCACTTAAAGTTGAAATTAATTCAAAACCATTATAGTTAAATAATTCGCATGCGTGTGACAATCTAGTTGTGGAAGATCATTAAGTTACATAAGTTAAATCAAGTTGTGCCAAGTTTGCTGTTAGCTGAATCTGCAAGGTTATGCTCAGGAGTCGCAAGAGAAGTTAAGTCAGGAAGGAATATGGGGCTAAGGGTAAGAGGATAACTGTTTTAGAATCTCAGCCCTTAATCTACCCGAGTTTCGTAAACGAATAAGTTGAGGTTCCACAATTTATCCCTTAGCTTCGCTACACTAAAAGTTACAGCTGTGATACGTCAGCGTTCTCCTTCTTCAAACTTTTAATGTCTTCCATCAAAATTCATTTAACAAAAATATAATTTTTCTTTTAAATACATAGAATAGATTTCTCACTTGGACAGGGAGTTTATTTTAATATTTAGGTAATGTTACTAACAAATATTAATTCGTGTAACATATTCTTTTAATTAATTCCATAAAAATCTAGTTTGATGCATGTTTCAGAGATCATTAATTAACCACATCGATCACTATTAACTAACCTGAAACAATGACGTCTAACCTTTAACACATGTAAGTTTTACCACCTGGTATATGACCTCTCAAGTTTGGTCTTTAACTTTTGACCCTTGGTCCATAATACCTCATATTGACCTCATCGTTCTGAACTTTGCCGCCCAATCTTTTACTACCCTCTCTTGGAATATCGCTATATAACCTTTAACTCCTGACTTCTGGTCTGTGGACTATAACGCTGACCTTCAAGTTTATCTGCTTGATCAAGATTAATTTTAGAACAATGTGACGTTTTTCCCTACATTTTGAATAGGTTCTAACAATATATGTACTTGCATGTTTCAGAGATCACTAACTAACCACGCCAATAACTAACCCGCAATCAAGTAAGGGCACTATGTCCTCCCCAAGAAAACCGCATCGCCTTAAATCTTGAGATGAGAATAGAAAAAGTGGATTTTTAGGTAAGAAATTGCCTAATTGTAAAATTGTATATGTCAAACTTTCAAGTTCATTCTTTCTTTATGCCAAATAATGTATTGATTTAGGGAAACAAACTTTTCTTTAATTTGAAAGAATATAATAAAAAATTTATTTCATTTCAAAGAATATATTTACTTTAAAGGAACTATTACTTTAATTCAAACTTGAAAAATGTTGTGAAACGAAAACTTTTCAGTTAAAGAAATGTTTCTTTGGACATATACCAAACCCCATTTTTTCGCCTAAAAGAAATTTTTGTTTCAAGAAGGAGATAATTTTTCGAAATGTGAAAAGTATTTTTTTATTCCTTTTTGTAAGTAAAATAGCTCATTCAGAAACGACGCAAGCAGATGGTCGTAAAGTGTCATATGTGTATCTGAGACAAAACCTAGCCGGGAAACAGAGGAACGTGTGCAGGAAATCGTATGCAGACGGGAAATTGTGAAATTCTACGCTGGGCGGGAAAACCGCTGACATTGGAGAATCGGACCACGCTCGAGTCCGCTTCCGGTGACGATGTAGCACAATCAGGACAAAAACTTAATCGAAAAGAAAAGCTGCGTCCGTAACTCGGCCTATAATGTGAATTCTCGTGGCTACTCTGTTTGCAACATCTCCCAGAAGAAAATACCTTAATTTACATGATACTGAATAAAAGCCTGAGTTAAATATTAATTACAAAAACATTACAAAATTAATTAATTAAGGAAATTAATCAAATTTCAGCTAATAAATTTTTCAAGAAGAGAGAAAATAGAAGAGGGAATTATATATTTGGATTTTGTACATGGTCTTCGATAATTTGAGTGTCATAGCATTAGTATTATTAGGGTTGTCCAAAAAAAATTTTTTTGTCTTGAACTTCAAGTTGTAAGGTATCCTAAATTGTTTCTTTTTTGTTAAAAAATTTTTCAACGAAAAAAATTTAGTCGGATAGTCTTCAGGGAATGCTCAATCGATATTTATTTTTTTCAAATTTCTCGTTTAAGCTAAAAATCCTTGTATTACTTTATAAAAAAAGATGTTTAATTTTGTGTTAAAATAATCTTATTGCTAGAGAGACCGCATTAAGTTTTCATATTTTTGTATTTATTAATTTTTTTAATGTTTCTGGACCCAATTCATTTTAAATCAGGCAGGTCCCGATTGTTTTACTTCTTAAGAGAAATAAGACGACACGTATACAGATTTCACCTAAACATTTTTCTGCTAAAGTTATGAGTATTTGGATTTTTTAAATTTAAAACGCGGATTTTGACAAAATTGTCCAAATTTGTGTTAAAATAATTATATTTTTAAAGTTAATATAGGTGCTCATCAGGGGAGTTTAGCAAAAAATTGTTTTTAATCTTCGGTAGCCATGTCGCGACAATTTGTTTCTCTGAGTAAGAAAATACTCTCCTCATTTTTTAAATTTTTAACAAATTATTTATAGGTTGTAAGCCTCAATTTATGTGAAAAGTGTGATTTTGGTGGTTTTCGATTTTTTAAATGTATATGTCTCAGTTTAAAAAAAATATTTTTTAATTAAAAATTGTAGGTGGTACAATAAGGAAAAAATATATTATAAAGGTAGCTAGAAAATTTGTGTAAGTGACCAACATTGCTTTCATATAGCATTAATTATTTTTATTATTTATATTTAAATTTATTTATATATATATAAACAAGAAAGAATAAATAATGTCAAATGATGCTTACTTAGGCTTATTTATTCATATTAAGATTTCTAATATTCTACAATATATCCACTCTTTAAATTTGAATCAGTTAAAATGTTTACTAATTTCAATTAGTGTCTTAATTCTAGCTATGAATCAGTAGATTTACTCATAAGTTAGTAATTGTTACTGGTACATTAGTAAAAAATAACTTTTTCATAACTAGAATTGAGCCACTGATTGCAATTAGTAAAAACTTTAACTGAATGAAATTTAGAGATCATATTTAGTGAAATTATTTAATAGGACATTTAAGTTATTCCTTCTTCCTCGTGTTAATGTACATTGTTTTTTATTAAATTGTAGTTACAAGGAAACTACTAAAAACCTTCTTGAAGGAAAATTTGGTTTAAAAATATTGTTTCTTGTGCCCAGGTTTTAAATATGTGTTCTCATATATTTTATATATTCTTTCCCTATTATATGGGGAAGAGCCCAGTTAAAAAAATCTCTCTTCGAGCGATCATCTACAACGAACTTTTTAGCAATCGGTCATTTTTTTACTCTGTTTTTTAAAACAGAGTTTTAACAATTTAATTAAACAAAGTCAGTTTGTTTTTTAATTACTCTCTAGTTCAATATTTTTAAATAGGTTTAATTAATGGAATTTGCGGAATTTAAGCAATTCTCGGAATTCACAGAAGTCAAGGAATGCAAAGGATTTGAGAAATTTAAAGAATTAAATTAATTCACATGATTAAGGTAAATCACAAAACTGAAGAAATTAAAGGAATTTGCGGGATTTACGGAATTCTAGAAATTCACGGAATTCAAGAATTCAAGGAATGCATGGAATTAAAAAAATTGAAGCAATTCACGAAATTCAAGCAATTCATGGAATTCACGGAATATATAAGGAATTCACGGAAATGAATTCTTTGAATTCCGTGAATTTCGTAAATTCCGTTAATTTGTTTAATTACAATGCGAAAAAATATTACTTAATTCAAATAAAAGCAGTACGGAATACGTTTAATCAAATATTGTTTTGATATAAAGGATTTTTGTTTATAGAAAAATTAAGTTTCTTGTTTAAGAAACATTATTTCTTGAAATAAGAAATATTGTGTTCGATCAAAACAATATTTGAATGGAAGTATTCACCACTCCATTTATTTGAATCAAGCAATCGTTTTTATCCCTGTACGTAAAATCCTTGAATTGCGTGCATTCCTTAATTTATTTCAGTTTCGTTAATTCCTTGAATTCTGCGAATTCCGTAGATACCAATATTTAAAAATAATATATTAAACTGAAGAGTACTATAATTTCTATACTCAACTGCTGTTTGCCTTGCAAGTTTGCGAATTAAAACGCGGGGCAACTCAAAAAACGCAGTGTTTTTTATAGACGACCAACGCTAGAGTTGTCGTTTTAGACGATCACTCCAAGAAATTTGTTTACATGCAGTTATCGATTTGTCTATTCTTATGAAATCATACTCTTTATGACTTCCAGTGGCGGACTGGGCACTTTGGGGCGAGGGGCGCAGACAATATATAGGGGCGCCTTCCTGAAAAGCAAAAAAAAATACTTGCAATAATTACTATTATTATGAGAAAAACTGTAGATCTCGCAATTAATCCCTTAGGAGCTTTAAACATTTCCATTTAAACTTGACTCGCGCAGCATTTCAAATTTGTATTAAAAAAACCAAGAAATTTCTTTATTCATTTTGGTGTGATTTTTGTTCTCCTAAGCAAGTTTGATTATTAATTCAATTGAAGAATCGTAAAAAAATTATATTGAACAATAATTGGCCAAAGTAAATAATATTTGCATGAAACTATTATGTTGAAAATTAATTTCCTAAATAACTCTATGAAATAACAAAATCTCCATTTTGATAAATCTTAGTACTGGCAAGTACTGAGTTAGTACTAATATTTTAAAGCAGAGATTTTTTTATTTCATAATGAGTTATCAAAAAAAAAATAACCTAATATATTCATGCAAATATTTTTTACTATAATTAATTATTTCTGAATATCAGCTTTTTTAGCGTATAATTTAATTGTATTTTATGAATATGAGATGCCGCACGAATAGCACGGTAAAAAAACGTCGAAGCGCCAACTTGTTAAAATCGTTTTATTTAGAAATGAAATTATCTCATGAATAAGACGTTGAAACTTTTCGATTTTTCGTCCTTTAATTTAATACATTCAATATTTTCAAATATTCCTTCACTTTAATTTTGAATATTTTGAACAGCAGGATATCGGTTTAAAAGCGAAACTAGACAAGGGAGCAAAATTAATGTTTGAAAATGATTATATTTCTTTCTTTATAGTACATATTTTTTAAACAATTACATTTCTAGGAAGTGTCTTTATATCATTAATTTATAGAAAAAGGATTTTAAATCCTTTCGTTTACACAATACTATGTTGCAACGTTTAAAGTTTTACAAAATAATTTTGAAATATGTATAGTTTAATAAACGCAGATAATTAATTCATTTATGACGATTTATATAATCAGAAACAATTCTGGTATATTCAAGAAAATACAATTCTTTTTTGCATAATTACGAATCCTGGAACGACAAAGAAATTTATCCTCACAAAACTTATATTTGCTTGGGAAATATAATTTGGAATTCATGTAAGATGTTATTTTTTGATGACTAAATAGCTTATAGAGTACAATACGTATACGGAGTACCATTTTAGGGAAATTCCTTCTGCTTTCTCTCGCTTGAGATCAAAAACATTTGCATTGTTTTAAAAAATGATCTTAGAGGGCGCCTACATGCAGGGGGCACCTGATAGGGTGGGCACCGCGGGAATTCCCGCATTCCAACCTATGGCTAGCCCGCCACTGATGACTTCTGCCAGCAGAGCTACGAGCGCCAAATATTTTTTTACAGTTGAATACAAAATTAGTGATATCCCCTTTGTCTTAGCTACTAATTTTATTCCGAATATATTTCTCTGAAACTAGTATGTACATTCTCAAACAATTTTAAACGACAAAAATCACCACTTTACGACAGCCAAAAATGAAAAATAAAGTTTTTGTAAACCATCCTATTATTTCTTTTCTTCTTTTTGGCTCTTTTTGAATTTCTCGTCCTCTTTTGAAATCCTTTGGAAATATTTAGAAAATCAAAAACTGACAAAATTGTAAGGTCTTTTCTAAAAAAACTTAAGTTCAAATTGCTGAAAAACCTCCGATTTTTTTGTCTTAATTTTGTTCCGAAACGTGCTAATGTGGAGAAAATATTCATAAGATGCGAAAGAAAATCTAAGAAACAAAATTATTTTTCTAAGAACTTTCTTTCCTTTTTCAGGCCAAAAATTTCTATTGATATACACAAGACTCTCAAGACTCTCATACTCATAAAAAAAATTTGGACCATTTTTTGACCAAATTATGTTTAAATGCATTTTTATTTAAAGAATTGTTTTGCCTTGGAAAATGGACAACCCTAAAATATATAATATAACTGAGGAGTAAGCCAGAGAAACAGGATACATCTACTTTAGTTAATTTATTAATATTTAAGCATATATTGTAGTTTGAAATCCATTGACTAAACTCAAATTAAAAATGGGCTTCTTCGGGCTGTTAATGAATTAAATACAAAAAAAAACACTTTAATTTAATACCATCTTAAAGTTATTAAAAAAATGTAAATGGGCTAATTCACTTTTTATTCAGTATAGATGTATGATACTGATTGTTTATATTCTAGTGATATAAACGTAAATTTTCTTGTTTATATATTAAACCAGAATACAGTTTTATAAATTATTACTATATTTTCAAAAGAATATTTCCCAAAACGAAAGACTTGCTTAGAAAAATTGTGATGTGGCCTTCAATAATAAATTTCAGTGTATCTGTTGTAGAAATAAATACTTTACTTTTCTTTTCAAAATTGAAATAATTTTTTTTTTGTGTTCATGATCAGTGAGGTTTTTTTTATTTTTATCAAATGCGTTTAACCATTCGATATATCTTAGAAAAATCTATTAAAAATGTTTACGTCAAAATATTTATTTTTTAGGCATGCTTGAGAAAAAAATGTTTGTCATAAAAATCAAACAAACTTAAAATTATTACCCTAAACGTAAATGAGAATTTACGTATTTAGCAAAAAATAATAATTTCAGGAGCACCAGGAACGTCTTGGCATTCAAAAGGGAAAGGATTTAAATCCTCCTGGAGATAAAAGAAGACACGGTCAAGAGAAGGGGGGTGGAAGAGTATTTGCGGGCCCGACGTGGTGTTGTCCGCTGGGGGTGGCGGTGGCAGAGAAGTGGGCGGGGGTGGGGGTGGTTGTCGCCGGCGTGAACTTGAACCTCGTGGGGGTGGCGGTCGGGGTACCTTCTGTCTTTCCACCATCAGCTCCTCTGTTGCGGGGAGCGCGGGGGGCTGCGGCCCCGTGGTGGGGCTCCCCTCCTACAAAAAGCGACAAGGTAGTTTATCCACTTCTCTATTAATTTATTCATTTATAATTACAAATACATATCCAACAGTTATCTAATCAATGGAAAAACATAATTTTTATACTTTGTACAACTATTTAAAAATAGATCCAGCACGGTCAGTCTTATCGAAAAGAGAAGCAATTATATCCGTTTAAGCGAATGCGGAGTGTACATAATTCAGTTTCAAGGTAACCATCTGGAACATCGATTTTCCGTCATTTTTGCAACGAAGGAAAATGTAGAAGTAAATGCTTGCAAGAAGGTATAGGAGGTCCTAACAAACTTCAGACACCTTAATGTCCACATTTGGACCCGCAACTTGACTATAATACATAATAAATTCAAAGTTGCTACAGGTCAGAAAATTCGAGAAATTCGGGGGAAGTCAGCGAATTAAGAACTGTTTAGAGAATGCCAGGAATAACCTGGGAGAATCGAGGAATTTTCTATAAACTAAAGTTAAACTTAATTTTATTATCTTGTTGAAAATTGAAAAAATATTTTTTTGGGTAAAACTTCAACAAACTCCTCAGTAAAAAATTCAACTATTTGGTATCAATTTTCTGTATTTTGAAGAAAATTTATCTTTTGTGGTAAAATATTATTCTTCTTGGTCTCTAATTTATCTACTTGGTTGAAACTTTAATTCTTTGGTTGAAATTTTAACTACAAGATAGAAAATTCCCTTAAAATTTTCAATTTATCAGCTTTAGGTCCAAATTCATTTATTTTATTGAAAATTAATTCTGTTGCTAGAAAAGTAATCTTATTAATTGAACCTTCATCCTGTTATTTTAAAATTAATTTCTTTGGATTAAAATGTAACGATTTTATTAACCATTCGTGCTACCTCTTGTTGAAATTCCAGTATTCTACAATTTTTACTATTATACTTATACAAAAATAAGTTTTTGTTTGAAGATTCATCATTTTAGTTAAAAATTAATTGATTTTAATGAAAATCCCTCGTTTTGGTTTTTAAATATAGTCTGTTTCAGTTGAAGCTTCATGTAATTTATTGAAAATTCGTTCAAATATTTAACTGTTTAAATATAAGAAATATTAAACTTTTTGTTGAGAATTCAATTTTTAACATAGGTTTATCACTTTTGTAACAAATTTGACTGTTTTTTTAAATAAAAAATTAAGTTTTTAACACAAAATGTAAACATTCTATTGTTTTCGAGAAATAATCTTTGTTAGTTAAAAGTGTCTTTTTTCTTTTTTCCTTGAGGATTCAATATTTTGGATAAGATTTTTTCTTTATTGATTATTAAACTGTTTTTGATTGAAAATTAAAATATTTTATGGTGGAAATATCAACTATTAATCTGTTCTTTTTTAAATTTGAAGATCAACTATTTGCATGAAAGCTCATGTTTTTTACATATGTCTTACGTAATTTGTGGACAGCTCCTTACGAAATTTCATAAGACTGTTGTCGCAAAGTGCTTAAAATGAAGTTAGTAACAAGCCTTTTCTAAAAATTAAAATATTGATTTCCAAGGTTTAAGGTTCTTTGTACTTAAAAGGAAGTTTAGATCGGTCAGGCAAAATGAATGATTGGTCAGGTGATGTGAGGAAACCTTGAAATTAGTATTTTGTAGAATTCCTGAAATTATTCTGATCTAAATTATTGCAAAGGAAATTAAATCAGAATCAAGTATGCAAATAATAAAAAAAGTTTAAGAATTAATCTTCCTAATAGAATTAAATCATTTACTTCTGATACCAATTGAGAACGAATTTTAATGTCAGGTATTAAATTGTCAATGGGTTTGGTTTCAGAATTGTCGAAGTATTCAAGTAATCATGAGTGTCTGGCCCAATTAATGACACAAGGGGGGATTGCATTGAAATATCTTTGGAAGGCTGTGTCTAGGTACACCGAAATTCAGTAAAAGTAGAAGAAATGATTTCGTTGAGCCCCGAAACATTGTTCACCGAGTTTGGGTGATGTTTTCGATGGGACTAAACACTTCGATTTTTTAAATTTTCATAATTTTGAAATTGTGCAATACTTTCATTTCCAGATTTGAAACTGTTGAATATTTATTTTTAATGAGATTTCGCATATTTATAAGTTTGAAGGACATTAAGTAGACTTTCACGTGATCAATTCGTTTAAATAAACTTACTCAAAAACTAATAATTTTAATAAATTTTCCATACAGGAAAGACGTTCATCTTCCTTTCTATTTCATGGCTAGATTCTATGCTCTACGCAGTTATTTAGGAATTAATATTTAAGGAGATTACTTTCCAAATTTTCCCGTTATAAAACTAAATTCCGTGCGATCTGTAACGAGTTTCAACAAATTGTTCCTATAAACCCTTTTTACGTGTACGCTACCTCACCTATCGGAGAGATCAAAGAAAGCAAAAAAAAAGGTTCCCAAATAATAATACAATAAATAAAAGGGCATTTATGAGTCAGGAACACGTAGAATAGTAAGTGTTTGATGATGCAACGATCCATTTTCTTTAACATATTATGTCTAATATCAAAAATGCATTCAAGTCATTAATTTATGCTTAAGTTCGTTAAAAGGAATTGGTCGCGTGACAGCCTGATACATAGCCTTGTTGTAGGGGCCTTCCATAAGCCACGAGGTTTCTTTGGGGAGGGGGTGGGTCGGGGAAAGGCCACGTTGGGCCACATGTGGGAAAGGGGGCTTCGAGTGCGAGCCATGTGGTTTTACACTTCAGTGTTAAAAAAACGGATGGCTTACTCTTTTACTTTTTTTTCGAACAGGACGCGGAATCCTAAATACGGTCCTTGCGAATCAGTAGTTTACCTGAGTGGCTAAAGTCGCCATTTGTCAATTCAGATTGTTCTTCAAAAAATAAAAAATGAACCTTATAATTTTTTTGTTTTATTGTCGTTTTACAAGAAATAGAAAAAAAACACGTAGCACCCAAATGGGGTGGGGGTTCGACGAATAGCCACGGTGGACCACATGGGGAGGTAAGGGGGGGGGGGTCAAAAAGTGGCCAAAATTGGGCCTCGTGGTTTGTGGAAGCCCCCTAACTTGAAAGTTGAAAGTCAAAGGTTTTAAGCTGACAGTTGAGTGTTCAGATTCGAGTCTTACAAGATGAAAATTGAGAGTAAATGTGTCAGAAGTTGTAAAATAAACTTTAAAGGTTTTACTTGAAAATTGAGAGGTAATGTTGATTCTAAAAACGTAACATCAGTCCCTGAAACTGTAATAATAACTACTAACAATCAAAATCGCTTTCATGTCGATGCGTCAAAGGTAGCGGCACCGCATGGGGTCGAGGTGGCCGCGGACGTGGCAGAGGTCGCGGGGGCGGCGGTGCGATCCTCCAGGGGTCCGGCGTCGCCCCCGCGAATTACCCCCCAGGACTACAGGGCGTCGGACTGGAAGTCGTAAGCATCCTTGGACAGAGAAATAAAATTGGGACACTCAGTGGGGTGGGTCCACCACCAGGTGCCTCTGAGTCCGATGAAACCGGCGACGAGGAGGAGGTAAATTCACCAAAGAGACCACCCAGGCCTCTCTACAGACGGCTCATCAACTACGTTCGCCAAGCTTGGACTGGTGTCAAATTTGCTTTAGGTATCTAATTTACTAACTCACTCGCTTCTAATCCAACCCTAAATATATGTATAATTAAAAGATCCGGTTCGCTTTCAATGTCTAAACCACTAACCCTTCCTTTTCGATATCCAGCTGACATGATGTGCGATATAGGTATTTAACCCGCTCGAGCATGATCTTTAGTACTTCATTGATTAGAACTTTATATTTTTTATTCAAAATAAACTTTTTTACCTTTTCATCTTTTCACGTTCGTTTCATACGACTAATTTAAAATTTTATATAAAATCGGCTTTGCGACTATTCCAGAGATTTATGTAAATGGCGATTTTTTATCTAATAGGTACCTAAAAAATTCTCAGAGCAAAGTAAACGATTTTTCCAGTACAAATTTACGAGACTTTTTTTTTAATTAAATTTTTTCGTCAATTTTGCTTTTCTTTTCGAACCTGCATAAAAACGCAATTCATCACCGAGTTTAAAGTTTAGATGCTGAATTTGTTCGTTTCAGAGAGTATGTTTGGGAAAAATATTTACCATGTACGCATCCTAATTTCTAATTTTCAAGTTCAGCG
>JAAAKG020165135.1:0-26811 GCA_010014905.2 Druon quercuslanigerum
AGCCCTAAATGAGCCCTAAATTATGAAAAAGGTTTCATCTCGATACCTCAATAGTGTTGTGCCAGCTTAACATACCTCATTTATGTTATGATTTAATGTTATAATATCAGAAGTTTCTTAATATTGATAGGTCAATATGTATATTTGAGGTATTATACTCAAGTTTGATGTTTGCAGAGTTTTCTTTAAAATTTACTATTTTTCAAAAGGTATTGTCAATTCCCTATCATTTCGGCAGAATTCCCAACTGCTTGAGGAATATTCCCGTTCTTTGACATGATATTCCCATAACTTTGGGAAAATTACTCAGTTCATTAAGGAAAGCCCCTTTCCCGAAAAAGAGATGAAATATATTGCTTCTGCCGAAAAACAAAAAAATGCCAAACATAAAATTGATGGCGACCTAAATTTATGAAAACCTGTTATTATTAAAAAATGCAGAAATAGTTGGGGTGTGTGAAAAAATTTTTTTATAAATCTAAGACAACGCTAACACATATTTATTATTTTATAAAGTCGTTATACATTTCAAAATTTAAAATATTTTGAAAGAATTCAAAAGGCCTGTGATTAGAATGTATTCACTGAAGCGAAAGGAGCTTTAAGAAAAAAGGAAATTTAGAATTACAAAATTACAGTTGTCAATGTTTCAGCCTTTAAATTTTGAAAGTTTTATTCATAAAAGTAGGGAAAGCATAAAAAATGATTTCATGTGTCAGATAATATAGACGTTTAGGATTGTTGTTTACACCCATTCTAGTCTGAACGTCTTTGCGACTGAGTTGGCATTGCCTAATGGAATTTCCGCGATTTCTTCTGCTGTCAATTTATCAATCTTGTTGGTGTAGATATTTACTTTCACCCGCTTTTGCTTCCAGTAAAGAGGTGTATATATTCCTTGAAGAGTCACTTTTCCTTTTGTTTTTGCCAGTATTCCATAAACGTCACCATTTGACGAGAATAATATAATATGTTCTTCTGCTGGAATTGGATTAGGGACACCCTTAAATGCTCTGAATTGAATTTTTGAAATAGTGGCAGGAAAAGCATATCTTCGAAGTTCAAATATCCGATTTGGATTTTTGTGGAGAATAAGTCGAAGAAGTCTTAGTTCTCCATCATTTAATCCAAATATTTTAGCAAAAGAAGGCCGGGGTGGAGGGGATCTGGACCTAGCACGAAGTGGTTGCTCGGCAGAAGTAGGGGACACGGAAGAAGAAGGAGGTTGGGTAAGAGAGGGAGTCCTCTCATCAGAATGAGTACTGACAAGAGGAAGAGTCCTTTCTGGTGAATGTGCTCTGGCAAGAGGAAAAGTCCTTTCTGGTGAATGCAGTCTGGCATGAGGAAGATTCCTTTCTGGAGAAGACTCTGTAACAAGAAGCATGGGATAACATTTTTCTGAAATGAAATCAAAATCCTCCCAGTGGGCAAAAAATTAAGGATGTCCTAGAGACGTCTTCTGGACATCCCTAGGACGTTTTTTATAACATATTTTGTGGACATCCTATGGTTGCTCTTAAGATGTCTAATGTCAGTCCGAAAGATGTCTCAAGGACGCCCATGTCTTTAAGACGTATTTAGGGTATCCTTAGGACATTGGACGTCTTAAGGACGTTTTTTGGGCTGACATAGGACGTGCTAGGAACGTCCCCCGGGATATGGAAAAGCTAAAAGAGATTAAAAAAATGTTTCTACTGAAAAGTTTACTTAAGAGTTGTGTACTAAAAGTTTATTTACCCCGTTCAATGTCAGTAGCACATATGCCGGAAGAAATACTAATGCCACTTCTAGATCCAACATGGCGGAGAAATTATAAAGAATTTTCAAACCATGATTACAAATCTGATGTTGGGTTTTTGAGATTCAAAATATCGGATTCAATATAGCGAACACGAATTATTAAAAGTGTTCCAATCGTGATCAAATAACCCAGTGGCAAAAAATTAGGGATGTCCTAGAGACGTCTTTGGGACATCCACAATACGTCTTTTATAACATGTTTTTTGGACATCCTAGGGATTCTCTTAAGACGTCTAATGTCAGTAAAAAAGATGTCGTGAGAACGTCGATGTTTTTAAGACGTCTTTAGGACATCTTTAGGACATTGAACGTTTTAAAGACATTTATTGGGCTGAGATAGGACGTTCTAGGAACGTCGCAAGGATGTTCTGGGGATTGTCAAAGTTTTTTGCTAAATCTTTCGTTGGACTTTAAAAATTCAAAATGAAGGACATGAATTATTTAAAATGTTCAGACATTGGTAACCCAGTAAGCAAAAAAATTAGGGATATCTTAGAGACGTATTTAGAACATCCCTCAGACGTCTTTTAAAACATGTTTTTCGAACATCCTAGGGATGCTCTTAAGACGTCTAATGTCAGTCCGAAAGATGTTCCCAGAACGTCCATGTCTTTAAGACGTCTTTAGGACATCTTTAGGACATTGGACGTCTTAAAGGAATTTATTGGGCAGAAATAGGATGTCGTCGGAACATTCAAAGGACGTTCTGGGGATTTTCATAGTTTTGAGCCCACTGGGAAGATTAGTGATACCTATGTATTTGAGGTCGCTCAAATGGAATCAGGTATTGGATTTTAAAAAATGAATATTGGATCCAACATTTTGAATTTCGTAAATACACCTAGTGGGAAAAAAATTAGGGATGTAATAAAGACTTCTTTGGGACATCCCCAATACGTCTTTTATAAAATGTCTTTTGTGCATCCTAGGGATTCTCTTAAGACGTCTCATGTCAGTCCAAAAGATGTCCCAAAAACGTCCATGTCTTTAAGACGTCGTAAGGACATCTTTAGGACATTGGACGTCTTAAAGACGTTTATTGGGATGACACAGGACGTCCTAGGAACGTGTTTAAGACGTTCTTGGGATTTTCAAAGTTTGGTGCCCACTGGACGCTGCAAATATTATGTGATTTAGCTTGTTTTTTGACAAAACCTTTCTGGCACGAAATTTCTTTTACGCCTGACCAAAGTAATTAATTTTTTTAACAATAAAAAAATATAAATGAAACGAATAAATTTCAAAAAAAAAAAAAATTATCCACAAATTTGTTGAATTTGCTACGAAGTAGATAAATTTTTAACAAAATAATATAATTTTCAATCGATAAGATTATTTTTTCACCAAAAAAGACACTTTTTCAACATGAATGATAAATCTTATTTTAAAAAGAAAATTAAAAATTTTCATGAAGAAAGATAAAAAGAGTTATTCAAATAAAAAGTTACTGTTTAGACAAATAAACTAACTTCAAAACAAAAACAAAATTTTTATAAAAAATTTACAAAATTCAATTTTAAGAAGACGAATTTTCTATAGGCTTAAATCACCTTTCAACTACAAGAGATTAATTTTCAACATTAATTATTAATTAAAGAGAAAAATAATATATTTCTAAATAGTTAAAATTATAACCAAAAAGATGAATTGATAACTAAGCTTTCAATCAAAACTTTCCAATTATCCACCAAAAAGATGTATTTTCAAGTAAGAATCTAAACAGCAGGAAAATAAATTTTTTATTAGCTAGTGGGAACTCTATTCAAGCAGTTTAATGTTTAATAAAAAAGATAACTTTTCGACGGAAAGTGAAAAAGTTCGATTTATAGTTAAAATTAATTGGAAAAAGAAAAAATTTTTTTGCCTAAATTTGTTTAAATTTTCAAGAAAATACATAAATTTTCAACATACTATGCGGTATTGGTAGAAGCTGATGATCCTGGTTAGTATGTTCTCCAGGAATCGAAGGCATAGACGTACTATGTCCAAAATCCTCAGAATTTACATAATTTAGTAGCCCTGCTATTTCATGTTGAGTTAAACCTTCATTATTGTTAGGAGAAGATGGGGTCCATTCGTTTTCTCGCCTTCTTGATGATTCTGTAAAAATACTGCCGATATATATAAAACTTATCATATCTTAGTAGCACAAAACCATAAAAATCCCAAGAACGTCCTTGGGACGTTCCTAGGACGTCCTATGTCAGTCCAGTCACGTCTTTAAGACGTCTAATGTCGCAAAGATGTCTTTAAGACGTCTAATGTCACAAAGATGTCTTTAAGACGTCTAATATCGCAAAGATGTCCTCAAGACATGGGCGTTCTTGGGACATCTTTCGGACTGACATTAGGCGTCTTAAAAGCATCCCTAGGATGCATCCCTAATTTGTTTGCAGATCAATATCTGATCAAGTTCTAAATTTTTTTTATAATTTTGGTCCGGAATATTAGATCCGCCATTTTGAATGTGAACAATCCTAATTCCGATTTAGATTAAGCGATCCCCGAACCATTCACCTTGCAAATATCGCGTGATATTCTGTCCTCCTCAGGCCCTTTTCGTGAGGCTGACCCTGTCGTCTTCAACAGGTTTACGGAATTGTCTTCTCCCAATAGCCACAAAACTATGAAAATCCCAAGAACGTCCTTGGGACATTCCTAGGGCGTCCTATGTCAGTCCAACTAACGTCTCTAAAACTTATAATGTCCTAAAGATGTCCTGAGGACGTATTCAAGACATGGACGTTTTGGGGACATCTTTCGGGCTGATATCAGATGCCATAAGATCATCCCTAGGATGTCCAAAAGACATGTTACAAAAGACGTCTTAAGGATGTCCCAAATACGTTTCTAGGACATCCCTAATGGTCAAATACTATTATAGACGATCATCTAGTTGTCAATGAATATATAAAGCCTGAAAATTCAGAACTCAAAAATCATCTTTGATATAAAATTCGGAAAAATGGCAGAAATTGCATCTTCGAAGTAGTCAGTATTGTTTAAATTGCAAAGTCTAAAATGCAATGATCGCAGTTCTTACCGACTCCCTAAAACTTTAATTTTTTAATTTCTCCCTGATCGGTTTTTACCACCTCCTTTGCCAATTGCACAAAGGATAAGGATGTTTTGGATATTAATAATTAAGGTTTGCGAAAAACAGAAAACACCAAATATTTGTTATTTGAACAAGTTAATCTATACTTCAGTTGCAAATATAATTTTATAAACGTGATTAGAATGTGTTTTATTTTTATTATAGCGCATTTTTCAAGGGGTGTGTATGAAATATCACGGCTTATCATGAAGGGTGGAGGATCAAAAATGGCCAAAAAATGAATCACGTATTTTGTGAATGATACCTATGGAAGAAATTAAACAAAATATTCCAACGTGTGGCCTAAATATTCAAAACCGACTCAGTGGGCACAAAACTTTTAAAATCCCAAGAACGTCCTTAGGACGTTCCTAGGACGTCCTATGTCAGTCCATTCAATGTCACTAAGACGTCCAATGTTCTTAACTGGTCCTAAAGACGTCTTAAAGACATGGACGTTCTTGGGACATCTGTCGGACTGACATTAGATGTCTTAAGACCATCCATAGAATGTCCAAAAGACATGTTATAAAATACGTTTTAGGGATGTCCCAAAAATGTCTTTAGGACATCCTTAATTTTTTCTTCCGCTGGGTAACGTAACAGACTTACAATTTTTACAATTCCGTTCTAGAATTTGTTTCTAGAGAAGGGGTGCTCAATAAAAAATTCCGATACGATATACTTTTTGGATAATTTTTTTAAAAGCATCAGGAAAAAAGTTACGTGCATATAGAATATTTGCTTGTTAAAGTTATTATTTACGACTTTAAACTATTTATTGCTCAATGCTTCTGTTATCAATTTTCATTTGTACCAGGGTCACCTTGATGATTTGTAGATTCACCTGTCATCTTAAAATTTCCTGGAAGTTCCCTTTCTTTGGGTGGCATACCTGATGATATCTCTGTGAAAAATCAAAAAAATAGTTATTAATTAGAAATGTAAAAAAACTTATTAAAAATAGTAGAAACGTGATTTGGATTGTTATTTTATTTCGTGAAATTCAGTTAAAATTTATCAATAATTTGCGGTAGTAAATCGCCTCCAAACTAAAAAAATGGGAACAACTTTTTACAATCTCATCAAAGAAGGTTTTAAGTTGGCGTAAATCCCCCCGCCCCCACCACCCTGTGCCCGTTTTCGTAAAATGTCTACGTTTTGAGACCCGCTAAAACCAGCAACCAGATTTTCGCTAAAGTCTCTGTCTGTATCTGTTTGTGTGTGTGTGTTTGTGTGTGTTTGTGTGTGTGTGCATAGGTAGCCCAGTGGGCAAACAAAATTAAGGATGTCCTAGAGACGTGTTTAGGACATCCCTAAGACGTCTTTTATAACATGCCTGTTGGACATCCTAGGGTTGCTCTTAAGACGTCTAATCGCATTTCGAAATATGTCTCAGGGACGTCCATGTCTTAGAGACGTCTTCAGGACATCTTGAGGACATTGAAAGTCTTTAAGACGTTTTTTGGGCTGACATAGGACGTCCTAGGAACGTCCCAAAGAAAAATCAAAAGATTTTTGAGTAGTGAAAGGACTTTTTTGACAAAAAACAAATAACTAGTTATTTAAAATTACAAAACTTAATAAAAATATAAAATAAAATTACAAAATAAACAAATTTAAGTGTTGGAAAAATGACGCAAGGTACAAAAAAAGAAGAGTTGACAAAAAATTTACATTCATAAAAGATCAAAAAATTTTTCTTTTTATTATAAATTGGAATTATATTATTGGAAAAGCGACATAAGCTATGCAATGAATTAATTTAGAAAGATAAATTTTTATGTACGACAGTTATTTCGTTTTAATCGCCAAAAATAGCATTAAATGTAAAAGCATTTGAAGTTGAATTTTTTTATAAAAACAGTTTTTACTTTATCAAATGTAAATATAATAAATAAAATATTTTTAAATTGGTCTGTGCTTAAAGTATTAAAAAGTGCACAATAATTTATTTCGTAATTAAAGGCTTTCAATAAATTTAAAATATTGGTTCTTTCTAAAATATTACATTTTTAACCAATTCAATTTTTAATTTTTTAATTAAGACAAATGATATCTATTTATTATTTAGTTAGGTTTGACTGGTTATTAAAGAGAAGTAAATTGAAAAGAAATATTTAAAAGTAGAAATTTTGAAACTGAATTGTGTGACATAGAAACTTTTGATCGAAAATATTCCGAAGAGTTTTTAAATTCTGAATGTTAAAGCTTTAATTGTTCTTTACAACAGATATTTTAAAGTGATTAAGAACTTTTAAAAAACGTATTTAAAACATTTAAAAACAATTCTAAAAATTTTAGGAACAATCCGATTCAATTTAGAAGATATTTAGAATTTCAAACTAATTTTAAAAATAATTTTGAATTTGAAAATGTTTAAAACGACTTCTAGACTTTTCAAGATTTTAAAATAAAATGTTCAAGTTTGTTAAGAAGTCTTCCGTTAAAAGAAATTAATTTTTTAATTTTTAATATTCCTAGCTTAAAATTGATTAAAATAATATGATTGAACAAGTTTAAAATTTCATGGATTGATTTTTTAATTTAGAAAATTGGAGATTATAAGGTAGAATAATACTTTCGGAAATGAATCTGAATCTTTAGACTTCATATAATTTATAAAAGTGAAAAATTATAAATTTTTCAGTTTATCTGCATTTCATTTGAATGGAAAAATATAAGCTTTCTAGTTCGAATTTTTTAATTCTATTGGCCTCGGAAAATGTTTGCGAACAGGGAAAAAATCGGGAAATGACCGAGTTTTTTTTCGGTTAAAATGGCCATATTGTTTTTAAAGTGATAAACATTGTTCAGGATAGCCGAAATGAAAAATTATTGCAAAATAAAAAAACGAATATTAAAGTCATCACGGTTAATTAAATTCGCACTTTATTTCGTAATGTCGGAATGAGCAGAAGGAGCTTTAACCAAAGAGAATTCACAATCGCCAAATTAGATTTGGCGAGTACCTCTAAAATATACCTGAATTCTTTTATTATAATTAGTCAGAAAGTTTTAATTCTAAAAAGTTTAGTATAAGAAAGCTTTTATCTATTTTTCCTTACTTATAAATAATAGTAATAATTGCTTATTATCATATATTTGACATGGTATATTACATTCGAATTTAATACAACATTATTATTTAAGTTTACACTAACCCCAGTAGGTAAAAAAATTTGGGATGTCCTAGAGACGTCTTTGGGACATCCCTGAGACGTCTTTTGTAACCTATCTTTTGGACATTCTAGGGATGATCTTAACACGTCTAATGTTAGGCCGAAAGATGTCCCCAGAACGTTCATGTCTTTAAGACGTCTTTGGGACATCTTTAGAACATTAGACGTCTTAGAGACGTTGATTGGACTGACATAGGGCGTCCTAGGCACATCCCAAGGACGTCCTTGTGATTTGTATACCTTTTTTCTCACTGGGACGTATAACAGATGTTTGAACATACTTAATATAAAAAATAATATTAATTTATTGTTTACGTACCCAGAGAATTAAGAATAACGTACAACGTTAAGATCAGATTGTAAAAGGTTCTCATTTTGCAAAAAGTATAAAAAATTAATTTATGCAAAATTTTGACAGGAGAGTAACTACGTTAGATTCTAATTTTTCATGTATACATACTGTTCTTAGATATTCGTGTTTTTCCACTTCCCGATGATAAATCGCGTGTGTGAATAGCCTTGAGAAGCTTAAATAATTTTATAATGTGTAAAGAGTAATTACCAAATTACAGGTCTATAATTTAGAGATTACGAATGAGATAATTAATGAGTGTTGTTTTAGTGTGTGAGTATGTATTTATATTGTCGAAATTTGGCAAGCGTTGATATTTTGATACTGAGTAAATAGTAAATATAAGATCACTCGTTAAGAAATGAACTGTAGGTGAAAATGAAATAACACAAAATGGCTCATTAAATAAAGACAATTATTTTACAAAACAAGATCCTTTTAATAAGTGGATTCAATAAAAATCAAATCAATCCTTCCTTCGACCGTCAATATAATTATAAGTACAAATTTTTGTAGGTATTATGGTCTTCTTGCAATTAAAATAATAAAAACGAAATTATTAGAAAGTTCGTTTATTAATATTTTGACTTTTCGGCTATCACGGCGTGCCCTTTTAGAAAATCGAAATAATTAATATATAAATAACTATGGTTTTTTAAATGTAATTACAAAGAAATTTTATTTCAAAATAGAGAAGGAAATAAAGAAAAAGTTTCCAGCGGGGAAAAAATTAAGGCTGTCCTAGAGACGTATTTGGGACATCCCTGAGACGTCTTTTATAACATGTCTTTTAAACATCCTAGGGATGCTCTTAAGATGTCTAATGTCAGTCCGAAAGATGTCCCAAGAACGTCCATGTCTTTAAAAGGTCTTTATGTCATCTTTAGGACATCCCTAATTTTTTTGTCTACTGGGTGGACGTGCCAGTGGGCACAATTTATGAAAATCCCAAGAACATCCATGGGAAGTTCCTAGGACGTCCTATGCTAGCCCAATCCGCGTCTTTAAGACGTTCTCTGGACATCATTCGGACTGACATTAGACGGCTTAAGATGTGTCTAAGACACCCTTAATTCTTGTCTTTTGGACATCCTTGGGGTGCAGAGAACGTCCATATCTTTAAGACGTCTTTAGGACATCTTCAGGACATTGGAAGTCTGAAAGACGTCGATAGAGCTGACATAGGACGTCCTAGGAATGTCCCTAGGACGTCCTAGGAAAGTTGGTTTAAAAAAATATTTTATCCATTTTCAATTATGATTTTTAAAACTCATTTATTAATTCAATTGATTTTCAGGGAGTTTAATGAGTTTATCACTTACTTTTATTCCCGAAATGATTAAAGTGACTTTCAAATGATATAAAATCAAAAAAAATGTACGAATTTGTTTGTCATTTTCGAACGCGGATGGTTTCTAGAGGGGATGGTTTCATAAAACTCAGAATATAAGAACTTCTAATAAATAAATTAAAAAAACAAAAATATTCATAAAATTTATTAATTTCCTAAATTTCTGCTTTTCATGAACAAAACCCAGCACAAAATTAGTTCTTTGAAAAAGGCTCTACTATCAAAATTGAGTTCCTTTGGATCTTTCCTTATTAGTTTCTGTCGATGAGAATTGTATTAACGAGAATTGCGACGTATCCATAATGATTCAGTCCTGGTGGGGAAATAACTTACGGATGACCTAGAGTCATCTTTATGACATCCCTAAGACGTCTTTTATAACATATCTTTAGGACATCCTAGGGATGCTCTTAAGACGTCTGTCTGACCAAAAGATGTACCAAGAACGTCCATGTCTTTAAGACGTCTTTAGGACATCTTTAGGACATTGGACGTTTCAAAGACGTTCCTGGGATTTCCAGAGTTTTGTGCCCACTTGGGTAAAACTTTAACATGGTCTGAAGACTGATAATCGATTAACTAACTTTTATTTTAAGCGATTTGAAAGAAATCCAACTCTTTCAAAGAACGTCAAAGAATTTGGTAGGTTTGGTATTGATTTTAAGGCATTTTAAAGCATTTCAGAAGATGTATTGAATTTTGTAGGATCATCTAGTATTTCTGTGATTTTAGGGCACTTGTCCAACTTGGAGGGATTTCTAAAAAAGTTAGCAGATTTCAAAAAGCTTAATAGGTTTAAAAATATTTTTCAAGGGTATCAAGGCATCTCAAGAGATTTCGGGGGAATTTGAAGATTTCAGTAAAATTGCAAGCAATTGAAAATATATGAAGGGCACAGGAAAAACTGGCGTTTTACTACAATTGAGGCTTTAATAAAATTGGATGTCTTTTAAAACTTGAGCTTCAATAGAAACCTGTTGAGACACAGAAGGTCTGCTTTCGAGTCGTTGAAGAGAACAACATGCATTAAGACGTAAGGGTATGTAACAAGTCATTACACCTATTCTAATTGCGATACAAATTTGTGCTTTAGTTTTCTTCATTAAATTATGTGCTTCAGAGCTCTATTAAATGTTGCGGTTTAGCACAATCATTGCAGCCGATATATCCTGATGAAGTGATAACGAGTTCTTGCAGTGTGTATCTCAATTGTTACCCAGTGGGCACAAGACTATGAAACTCACAAGAACGTCCTTGGGATGTACCTAGGACGTCCTATGTCAGCCCAAACAACGTCTCTGAGAGGTCTCATGTTCAAAAGATGATCTAAGGGCGTCGTAAAGACATAAGACGTTCTCAGGACATCTTTCGTACTGAGATTAGATATTTTAAGAGCATCTCTAGGAGGTCCAATAGTCATGTTCCAAAAGACGTCTTTGGGTGGCCCGAAGACGTATCTAGGACATACTTTTTTTTGCCCACTGGGTAGAAACACTTTAGCCTGAGTACTTCAGAAGTAGGTTTTGATGAAGATTTATTTGATGGCCAAGAAGCCAGAGAAATCAATGATGATGTAATTTAATCTGAACATAATAAGAGTATAATCAAGCATGAAATCAAAGATGAACATTTTGAACTGGAAACATCACAACGTATTGACGAGCTGAATAAATTAGGAGTTCAGTTTGCTGAAAATATGTTTCAATTGACCCTGAAACTTTGTGAAAGAAGTTTGAGTTTTATTCCCTGTTCAAATGTCAATCTGCACTTGATTGTCACTAGGAATTTTTGATAGGAGAGGCATCCCTGAATAAAGAATATTCGTTTAGTGGATTTTCTTGCAGTGATATGCCATCCTCCATCAAACGAGTCTGCTTGTCAAGGATGAGAAGCCTGTCCTAGTGGCCGAGGTATAACACTCAATTTATTGGGAACACAAGATGCTGATGATGTTGAAAAAATTACTTTTTCTGCATGGGAGAATGGGGATCTACATAAGAAAATCTCATCCGTTTTAATTGATCAACTATCGGAACAGACTTAATGGATCATGCTCATATGCCTACTTAAAAAGTAGCTCTTATACTAACTCAGTGAAAACGATCTCCATCGTATTTGATGAGGCTACAAGCTAATCAGAAAATAGATTTCAATGATATGAAATGAAACAAATGCTCTGCAGTAAGAAGTGCTTATTCTCTGGAACGGGTCATGGAAAAGGGGCTACTTATGGCTTATACTTATCAAAGATGTAATGCGGAAGTATTTAGGAAAAAAATATTAGAGCGAACGCAAAGAAAGAAGTGTACAGGGATCCAGAAATGCCACATGTTGAAGAATGTTTAAAAAAAAGAAGAAACCAAATTATTCAGAGCTAAGACAGCAGACCATATATGAAAAGAGCTAACAGATGACGTAAATAAGAAAAAATAGAAAAATCCAAAAAATAATTAAAGGGAGAGGGTCTAAGGCCGGTTTTTGACCCAACTTATATTTAGCCCAAAAAATTCGAAAAAATTCCTACAGTATCTACTAACATTAAGGAGTCAATTCTACATTAAACGGGCAACCTTCATCCCCTCTTTTTAAGGTCATAGGTTTTTTAGGTCGCTGATTTTGAATCCGAGGTCCGTTAAACTCCAACGTATCAGATTCAAGGTCATTTAAAGGTCAAACTGTAAAGAAAACGGATTAAAATACAGAAAAATGAAAATACAGAAAATAAATAGGATTTTGGGGTCGCTGATATCAAATCCGAGGTCCATTGACCTATACTATATCAGATTTAAGGTCACTAGAAGGTCATTTCGGTATATTCTTCTAGCTCTACCACGAAATAATATTGAGTTGCCTTTAAAATGACCTTTACTTGACATTCAGATTTAGTGTTCCCAAAAACTTATATGTGAATTGTTCTGGATTTTTCTTATCATATTTTTTATTTGGACCCTTCAATCACCTTGAAGCTGATGCAATAGTCAGCGGAGCTCCGATTCAAAATCAGCGACCCAAAAACCTATGTGTGTATTTTTATGGATTTTTTATCAGATTTTTTGTAGATTAACCTTCAAATGACCTTGAATCTTATGCGATGGAATTCAACGGATCTCGGATTTAAAATCAGCGGCCCAAAAAATCTATCTATGCATTTCTCTGTATTTTTGATCGGATTTTTTGCATTTTGACCTTTAATTGACCTTCAATCTGATACGATAAAGGTCTGCGGATCTTGGACTTAAAATCAGCGACCACAGAAACCTATGTATGTATTTTTCTGGATTTCTCGAGATAAGTAGGGGGGAGGAGGGTTGTCTGTTGAGGATGGAATTAACTTCTTATTGTTAGTACATACTGTAGGAATTTTTTCGAATTTTTTGGGTCAAATATAATTTGGGTCAAAAACCGGCCTTAAAAACACTCCCCCTTTAGAAATAGAGGATGCCAAAAATAAGCTTAAAAAAAAAGTAACCAGCTTAGAAGTTTTTAAAGCATTATATCGGCATATCCAAAAAAATAAAATCCATCTGATCTGAAGAAAAAATATCAATAAAACATTAGTATAATTCAGGTCTAGAATGTCTTTTTATATCTTAACATTTATTTTAATTTTTCAACAAATTGAAATTGCTTCAAAATTTTTTATCCTTGATTCAGCTTTCTCATCGGCTTCGAAGAAATGAGAAATTAAACAAAATGAAACACGAAAAACCTGAAAGCCTTGAAATCTCCAAAATTGAAAAAAGGCAAGGTTTGGAAAAAATATTTTTCTTCTGCAAAAAAAATACCGAACGTATTAAGAAAAAGGTAAGGTATAGCAATGAATTTCTAACTAATCGAAGACAACGCTACAATATTTATTATTTAATTAATTCATTCCACATTAAAATTTTTTTTAATTTTGTAAAGAATGTAAAAATTTCGAATGCAAGGCAAGTGATGAGAATGCATTCATTAAAGCTGACGGAGCTTTACCAAAAAGAAATTACCAAATAGAATTACAAAATAACATTCCTCAATCTGTTACTATTTCTTTTTAAAATTTCTGTTTATAAAATTAGGCAAAGGGTAAAGGCATATCGCAAAGCGCCCGACTCGTGTGACACATGTGCAACGCGCGACAAGAATTTTTTTTATTGCGCATACACTCTTTAAATCAGAATAATTATTTTAAGAATTCTGGTTCAAACACGTTCTAGTCTAAAAGTCTTTCCGACTGGATTACCGCCGCCTAATGGAGTGTCCGCGATTTCTTCTGGAGTCAATTCACTAACCTTGCCGGAGTACATATTTATTTTCACTCTCTTTTGTTTCCAGAAAAGAGGTGCATATATTCCATGAAGAGTCACCTTCTTTTTTGGTTTTTCAAGTATTGCATAGACGTCACCATTCGAAGTAGATAATACAATTTGTTCTTGGCCTGGTATTGGTTTACATACACTATTAAATTTTCGTAATTGAATTTCTGGCTCAGTGGTAGGAAAAGCGTATCTTCGAATTTCGAATTTCTGATTTTCATTCTTGTGAGGAATAAGTCGAATAAGCCCTAGTTCTTCATCATTCAATCCAAAAATTTTAGCAAACGTTTTTCGGGGTTGAGGGGACCTGGACCTAGTACGTAATGGTTTCTCGGCAGAAGCAGATACTAAAAATATAAAAGAATTCATAAAAATCAGCATTTTTAATATTCAGTATATTGTATTGATCCTTAAAGGGCTAAGAAGATTATTATTGGTATTGAAGCTATAAATTTCAGACATTATAATCGCACGACTCGCATGTTCTGACTATTTCTGAAGATTTTCTGACTCACATCCTATCAGGTAGCTCATTGGGTAGGACCACAGGTAGGCCAACCGCAAAGGATTAAAAATTGAAAATAATTGTTTTCAATGTTGCATATACATATTCAAAAAACGAACAACAGTTTCAGATTCACCTTCAGAATGATTCAGTATATAAATATTTACAATTAATGAAAGTTGTGAATTATCTTTGAGTTTCGATATTAATGTACAATAACATTACAAGGACAAATTTTCTTCAAAAACGAAACAGATAAATTAAACCAATCAATTTTTAATAAGAAGAAAACTAAAATTTTAAGAATGTAGTTAAAATTTCAACTCGAAAATTTTCAACTGAAATCAAGAACCTTCTAGCAAGAAAATAAACTTTCCTTAAGCTACTAGGAATTTTATCTAATTCCATTGATGTTCAAAAGAATAATATAGTTTTCTGCCAAAATTTGTTTAAATTTTCAACAAAATACATAAATATTCAACTCACTGTGTGGTCTTGGTACAAGTTGATGATCCTGGTTACTACTTTCTGCAGGCGTTGGAGAAATAGACGTTTGGTATCCGAAATCCCCGCCATAAAAGTGTTCCTCAGAACCCAAATGATTTAGTAGGCTTGCTATTTCACGTCCAGTCAAAACTTCATTATTTTCAGGAGAAGATGGGATCCAGTCATTTTCTTGCCTTCTTGACGATTCTGCAAGAAGATTATTCTTGGAAATATTTTATTTTCATTAAAATGATAGGAGTTGTGATAGCGACGGTGTCTGAAGAACCCGAGTGTAAAATTATCTAACTGACAATAATACCCACTAAACTCATCTCTCCTTTCTAGATAGACAATTACTACGGACGTGTTTTTCTCTTAATTCAGGGGGCACATCCTTAAAACTCACTTTGCCATCTATCCGCCACCTTCTGGTTATCCCGAACTGGCCTATTTCACCTCTCCTTTCCAAAGAAGATTTTTGCATCATCTTCTTTAGCACAATTATATTGCAAACGGTTTCGTCGGTTTTCTTACCAGAGTGGTTTCTCTAAACCCCAAGCATCTCATAATTGGCTAATGGTTAATCTGCGGCTCTTTCTATTTTGCAGCACAAAGGTCACATTGCGACATTTTAGCGCACTCTGCAGCTCTGTGTCGCATGTCCTAGCAGTATCTGGTTTAACTTCTACAGTCAGGACCTTCGCATCGGGCTGTCAAGTTGCTGTAACCTTGGCAGCTGTAGCATCGGATAGCCTATGTCTTTTGGAAAATCTACAGGATATCTATGATAACTTAAGATGTTCTGTATGAAGCAGCCTCATGACTAGCTCCTTGATGAGCTCTACGTATGCAATGCAGGTTATTCCTGAAGGCCTTCTTTGATATTCTAACATCGATGAGCATAAGCTTGCTCCCTCCAAAGCGCTTCCTCAGAGCGTCTTTTACCTCTGCTTCTTCCGTTGTCTCGGCAAGGTCCAAAACCTCGATTTTGATGCGGAGGACGAGCTCTCTGTCATTCATCCCAACAATGGCAGGACAACACCGTTCTTCGTCTGATCTTAACACTAATAGTGTCTGTCTCTATCTTGCTTTTAACATCCTTCAGGACATCCGCGTAGATTAATTGCTCAGCTGGTATTCTTAAGACCGCTTCGGAATCAAAGCACCTAGGATTCTACATGCTCTTTGGGAGCTTGGGTGGAAGTTTAAAGATCTTCCTCACTTTTCGGGTTTGAGTTATAAGTGTGATTACGGAAACTCTCTACGTCTTAACTTCTTGTTTACTTCCTTGGTCTTGCCTTTGAGTTGGTCTTCTAAGAACCACCCTAGGATGTAGAATTGCTGCCGCATTCTATCCATTCTTATCTCGATCTGCCAATGCACATTACTTTCTTCTACAATTCTGGTTCTTATTGGAAAGAACATGTTCTTTTTTTAGTTACTTTAGGCCTGCGTATCATCCAGAACTATCTTTATTTCTGCTTACCAATTGTCCATAGGTTTGTTGAATTAATTAAACGCACATATCGTTTCTCAGGTAAATCACTTCACCGTTCCTGACTCTCTGTCTTATTTAAAGTGCCTACATATATTTTTCTTAGTCTATTATCTTTGTTTAAAAACGGCTCCCTACCCTAGCAGAGCCCTGAGTGAAAGTATAAGCCGTCGTTACGATTGTTCACGCCTTGGCTTCTAAGTTTTTCCTTTAGGACCATACCTGGACTATTGTTTGCGACTTCTTATCTAGTTGCGGTACTATTTCTAGCAGAAAATCTCAATATCGGGTCCTTCTATCCACAACGCAAAAACTCTTTCGGTGGCCAGCTCAAAGGTGGTGGATTCAGTAGATGTGTTGGTAGTAAAGGTTGAGGTGGTGGTGAACGTGGTGGAGCTGAATGTGATACAGGTGAATGTGGTAATTGTGGTAGTGTATGTGGTAGTGATTAAAATTTTATTGGAGATGGTGTGGATATGGTGGAGGATGTGGCGTAGAGCTGATAGATATGGCAGCAAAGTAGATGTAATGGAGGTGACAAATATTGTGGATGTTACGGTTGTATTATATTAGTTTGCTTATCACTTAGAGGAGATTAATTCCATAGCCCTTAATTCAGTAGGTTAGATGAATGGGACTATGTCTACGAAACTGCTATTAGAGATGCATCAATCTTTCTTAAATTTATAAAAGATCTTTTACGTCCAAGGAAACAATAAAAAAAGAATATTCGCAATAAAATGCCACTTCAACTATTTTCTAACAATAAATAAACTAGTCCCATAGAGTTAAAGCAGTATTCGTGTTGCTTACCTTATGGGAAATACTTTCATTAATTATTTTCCCCAAAGACGTGAGCAAAACGCGATTTTAACCACTCTGGGATATATTAAAACACCCTTTTCTCACCTTGTTGGAAAAAATATAGTCCTCAGTTTATTGTTGGACATGTGTGATTTCCTTGCAGCTTGTTTCTGACTGAAAAATGATGCTGACTGGGTCTGATGGAATGTATATTGCTTTAAACAAGACAAACTACGTCTGCTTTAATACATATTCATGTTATGCATTGTAATAATATACATTTATGAAAATGACATAAAATTTGAGGGACAGATTCGAGTGCAAAGCACAAGATGCATGATGAGAATGTGTTCGTTAAAGCCGAAGGAGCTTTAACAAAAGCGAATACACAATCACCAAATTACTGTAATACATTGAATACGAGAATCAACACCCGCGCGCCCTAGGCGCGCTCAAACTTGCGAGCCGCGCGCGCAGCGGGCAGTTTTTTTTGTACTATTGTTACCTTGGTGATTCGTAGGATCACTTGTCATCCCAAAATTTGCCGGCAAGTCCTTTTGTTTGGGTGGCATACCGGATGATATCTCTGTGAAAAGACAAAAAATGGTTATTAATTAGAAATGTTAGGAATGTACTCCGGTTTTGTCAAATGTCCACGTTTTGTGAGCTTCTAAATAAAAAATCAAGTTTTTGCGAATTTATCCTAAACTGAAGATCAACTTCGTTTGCCAACCATTTTAGACTTTTTCGCTAAAGAAAAAATTACCAGAGTTATAGCTTTTACAAAATTTAAACAAAACAAACTAAAATTAAAATTTTAAGCCAAACAGCGCACAATATGAGAAAAAGTAAAGAAGAGAAAAATGTTGCTTTTTAAATATTCCACAATTTTTTTATATCAAATTTTTAAATGTTCTTGCAAAATAGAAAATTTAAACTTTTGATCGCACAAAATAATAATGAAAAATAACAAATTCCATTTTGTGGTCAAACTATTTAAGATTCGAAAAAGGATGAATCGACAAAAATTATGCATACAAAAATGATCTATAAACTCGCTGTTTACCGCTTTCTGACAGAACGGACTATAAACGTGTGATTAATTATCTTTTGATAGTATCCATACTTTTTTTTAATAGGGAAAAATAAAATTACCAATAGCAAAAAAACTAATTCTTGGAAAAACGTCGCAAGGTACGAACAAAGATAAAAAGAAAAAAAAGTGCATTCAAAAAAGATGTGCAAATTTTTACAGCAATAACTTTTTGATACAAGGCGTATATTTTGTTTTAACAGTAAAATAAATTTAAAAATCAAATAATTAACTTTTTGAACCAGCGACAAAAGCTATGGAAAAAAATTAACTTTTCGAAAAAACGACACATGCTACAATAATATTTTATTTAACAACAATTTTCGCCTATATTATATCTACAAATTTGTTTAAAGCTACTATATACTGGGATGTGTGGTTTTGATTTAAATTGTAAAAAATATCAGACAATAAAAAAATTCAATTTATGGAACACCGAGACAAGTTTCAACAAAAGGTATCATAACAAAATTGTTTTCTTTAAAAAGGATGTATATTTTTTTAATTATGCAAACAAGACAATGAAAAGACGTCTGTTACGATAAAAATGCATATTAGGAATTTCGATTATATAAATGAATTGAAATGTCATACATTTTTCAGGAGCGCTGAAAATAAACATTAGTACAAAATACATAGTAAATATTTAAGACATTATGATAAATAAAATTTGTACTTTATTTTGCAATATCTGCATGAGCTATTTTCGGCCGAGGTACAGAAATAAATTTAAGCTGTTCTATAAAGAAGAATTAACTTTATCAAAAGAGAATTCACAATCACAAAATTATAGTTCTCGATACTTTGATCTTAAAATTTAAAAGGTTTGTGCCCAAATGTAGTGAAGTACAAACAGCGACCGCGCAGTTTAAAAAAAATGTAACTTATATTTCGAAATGAATTGTGAAATCGTACTTTTCTAAGTAATTCTAGATTATGAATGAAGTTTTTATTTTAAATAATTATAAAACCGTTATAAAAAGCTTAGTAAAAGAAAGCAATTGTGTAATATTTTAAAATTTATTTGCACAAGGATATAAGAGCATTCCCAATAAGCAAAAAAATTAGGAATGTCCTAGAGACGTCTTTGGGACATCGCTAAGACGTCTTCATAACATGACTTTTGGACATTCTAGCGATGGTCTTAAGACGTCTAATGCCAGTCCAAAAGATATCCCAATAACGTCCATGTCCTTAAGACGTATTTAGGACATATTTAGGACATTGGACGTCTTAAAAAATATGTTTGCACGCTTTATACCTTATTTTAAGAGAAGAAAGTAGTGTAGAATTTACAATTTTAATTTCATTAATTTAATTTTATGAGAAAAATTTTACATTTGGCTTCGAATCTTAAAAATTTGCCAAAGAGCGATCAAAATTGCATTTTCTGAAGTATAATATTTTACGGAAGGATAATTAAAATAGTCATTAAGGTAAGTAGGTACCCAGTGGGCACAAAACTATGAAAAGCCCAAGAACGTGCTTGGGACGTTTCAAGGACGTCTTATGTCAATCCAATCAACGTCTCTAAGACGTCCACTATCTTTAAGATGACCTGAAGACGTTTTAAGAGCATTCCTAGGATGTCCAAAAGACGCGTTATATAATATGTCTTACGGATGTTCCAAACACGTCTCTAGGACAATACTTTTTACTCATTATACTTTAATAGCAAACATTATATCAATAGCAATACTGGTTCATTATCATATATTTTATTTGTTAGTTTACACATTTTAACGTCGAAAAGATGTCCCAACAAAAATTTATATAAAAAATTATATTTATTTTGTTATTTACTTACCAAAATAATTAAGAATAACGCTGAAGGTTAAGGCCAAAGTGTAAAACGTCCTCATTTTTTAAAAAGTGGGAACAATTGATTAATGCAGAATTTTTGGAGCAGAGTAAGGAATTATCATTCTGATGTTTCACGCATATTATACTGTTCTGAGATATTCGTGTTTTCCCCTCCCCGAGAATAAATCCCATTATGAATAATTTTCGAGGCTGGTGACGTGGACCATTTTACTTAGTATCACATAATTCATTTAACAGCACATAAATTTCTAAACGCGTAAAATTATTTTACCTTGAGAAACTCGAATAATCGTTCTGTAAATTAAAAGGATGTATTTATGTTATTCTACCTTGAGATGCACAAAAAGTTTTACAATGTGTAAAGAGTAATTCTTAAATCACAGGCTTATCATTTCTAGAATATGAATGAGATCATTAATGAGAAATTTTTAATGTAAGAGGACAAGGAGAGAAATTTCAAGAAATTCATTTACGGAAGCGCGTTATTTTAGAGCGTAGCCTCATGCCTGCCTCATGCCCTTTTCGCATAGATTTATAATATCTAAAAACTGGTCATTTACAAATAAACGAAAGCGTTATAATTCTAAAACTAAAAACACATGAAATGGTCCTTACAAAGTTCTAAAGTTCTTTGAGAGTTGTGAGAGGCGAGGGGACTAACGTAAATCAAGCATCCCGAATCGTGAGAGGGAGGGATTTCACGTAAATCAAATAACCCGAAGGGAACAGAAGCCTGCTGCTTCCACGCCGTTGTTCCTGGGTATTCCTAAATGTAGGTGATTACGATGCAGGAAATCTTGACCTTATTAAGTATTTGAATTTTTGTTTTGGAGACACATATTTTATGAGAAATATGATTAAATAAAGTTCTTTGAGAATTGTCAGAGGCTAGGGAACTCACGTAAATCAGTCAACCCAAAGGAAACAGAAGCCTCCTGCGTCCACGTCGTTGTTCCTGGGTATCGCTAAATGTAGGTTATTACGATGCAGGAAATCTTGGCCTTATTAAGTATTTGAATTTTTGTTTTGGAGACACATATTTTATGAGAAATATGATTAAATAAAGTTCTTTGAGAATTGTCAGAGGCTAGGGAACTCACGTAAATCAGTCAACCCAAAGGAAACAGAAGCCTCCTGCGTCCACGTCGTTGTTCCTGGGTATCGCTAAATGTAGGTTATTACGATGCAGGAAATCTTGGCCTTATTGAGTATTCAAATAATAAAATATTTGATTTAAACTTTCTGCAAAACAAAAATTGAGGCTCGAGTGTACTTTTTTATTGCAGCTTTCTGAGATAACAGGCTTTGGAAGACTCACTTGTAAGTGTTTTTGTTGTTACGGTTATGGGGCTATAAGATTACGAAGTTTCTGGGTTATAAAGCTATGGGGTTTTGGGGATATAGGATCATGAACTTTTGAGTTATGGAATTGAATTCTACACGATTTGGAGTTATATTGAGAAATGCAATTTTCTCAGAATACACTAAGAAGCCAGAGAAATCGACGACGAGTAATGTAATAACTATTAAAGAAAATTGCCAGAAGACAAAGAAGTAAAGATCAAAATATGTTATAGTTAATCCTGCGACCTTGAAAAAGAAGTTTTCCTTTGAGTGTACTGTTTAAATATCGATCTAAACTTATTGGTGTTAGAAATTTTAGACAGAATAGGCATTCCTAAAATAAAGAATATACGCGCGGTGGTTTTGTTTTGAGGTAATATGCCATCCACCGTCAGACGAGTGTGCTTATCATGAATGTAAATTCTGTCCTGGCGCTAAAGATATCACACTTGATTTATAAGAATTTTGACGATGAAGATCTACAGAAGAAAATCTCATCAGGTTCAATGGATCAACTATCGTTCTAGACTCAAAAATTTATTTTCATATGCGTGTTAAAAAAGACCATCCAAATGCAAAAAAAAAGAAAATCTGTGTCAAATCGAATCTAATCTAACCTGAAGCATGATTTCGCGCATGCTGAACTAGCAGTGCACTGAATTCAGGAATTCTTAAAAAGTAGATCTTCCAGGTACAGATCCAGAAATGTAACATGTGAAAAACTGTTGTAAAAGATGACGGAACCACATTATTCAGAGCTAAGAGCTTCACCGAAGCGAAATTCAGAATGATTTGAAACAAATCATTATATTTTAGTTTTATTTAGTTGTTTTTAAAACTGAAAACAGCAGGGTTGGAAAGAATATTTTCTAGGGAAGAAAGCCGTCATTTATTAAAATGCAATAATTTTTCAAACAATGGTAAGAAGCCAGATCCAAGAGACACATTCTAAACACGCGATAAAAAAGTTTTGTTTTACTGCGCATACATTTTTTAAATCAAATTAATGACTTTAAGAATTGTGGTTTACAGAAGTTCTACTCTATACGTCTTTCCGACTGGGTTACTGCCGCCTAATGGAGTATCCGCGATTTCTTCTGGAGTCAATTCACTAACCTTGCCGGTGTCCATATTTATTTTCACTCGCTTTTGCTTCCAGTAGATGCGTGTATATATTCCATGAAGAGTCACCTTTCGTCTTGGTTTTTCAAGTATTGCATAGATGTCACGATTTGACCCAAATAATACAATGTGTTTTTCGGCTGGCATTGGCTTAGGGACACCCTTCAATGTTCTTAAATGAAGTGCCGGCATAACGGGAGGAAAAGCATATCTTCGGAGTTCAAATTTCCGGTTTTCATTGTTGTGACGAATAAGTCGAATACGGCTTAATTCTTTAGCATTTAATCCAAATAGTTTAGAAAAAAAGTGCCGGGGTTGAGGGAATCTGGACCTAGCACGTCCATGTTCCCTGGCAGGAGGAGGTGATCCGGCAGAAGGATGAGGTTCGGCAAGAGGAAGAGTCATTCCTGGTGAATGTGCTTGGGCGTGAGGAAGAGTGCTTTCTAGAAAATGTTTATCGACATGAGGAAGGATTCTTTCTGGAGAAAAATCTGTAACAAAAAGCATACAATTATACACGTGTGTACGTGAGCGAGAGCCCAACCTAGTTTAGTAGCCGCTGTTATCCCGTCGCTAACCCTACCTCGATGCTCTGAGATAAATGGACCCTATAGGGCTCGACATTTTTGTTGAAGCTTTTAGTTTTGAGTGATGTATGGTACATTATGATTTTTAAAAAGGTGGACGAACAATAGCCTTTCATAGTATGCAGCCTTGCCCTTGCATTTAGGGCTCTACAAGAATTGACGAAACCTTTTGCAATGCTGCTCGTGGGAACAAAAATGCACGACAAACAGAATTACAGTGAGTGCGGTCTAAAACAATTGATCACGCAAAACTCTAAAATGGCCGACACAATCTGAATACTTTTGAGTGGACGGATCAGCTCAGGGATGACCTACTGAAGTGCTATGATACAAGGACGGCCGATACTTTACCATTTTTCGCAGAAAAAACTGCGAAAAATGGCCGAAGAAACTCCGAAAAGGGGGTTATTTAAACGATGCTCCTACTCAACCGCAGCCAGAACAAGCCTTAACAGAAAAAGAGAAGCGACACTGAGTGTTTAATGCAGCGAGAGCTTTGTCAGGTGCAAACTGTACAACTAAACCAACAGCTGATCATAAGACCAAAAGAGGAATGGACCAACACACCAGAAATATATGCTCGGGAGAGATATGTCAAAGAAAATCGAAAGTATTTCTCGGCTCATCTCGACTCTTTCAAAAACCTCTAATTACTGTCGACCATCCGTCTAAATCAGAGAAGGTCAAAACATTTTAAAGAATAGTTTACGAAGTTCAGCATCGACTAGAAGACTCAAAAATTATATATAGCTTCAAGAAGATGTGTAATTCCATCATAAAACCTGAGAAAGAATGCCCACCTCTCACTTCCGAGGAGGTGAAAAAAGTATTGAGAGGCATAAAGAACTATTCCGCTCTGGGAACAGATGGTATCAAGACTTTCTGGTGAAAAGAGTTTTCTTTAACCCGCCAGGATCTGGCTCGCATTTTCACATCACGTCTAAAGTCGGAAGGACCTATTCCCGAGTAGAATGATAACAAATATTCAGAACTGTATCATAATTTTATATTTACTTAACACTAGCGTTTATTTTTACTCATTTTTTATTACTCACATTCAGCTCACATGCAACGTCAGATTTTGAATCAGCACCCCCAAAAAACTAAGTATCACCAATTTTATAAGAGTTCGAACATTTGTAATATTTCATGTGCGCCACATTGAACCTACCATTTTCAGTTTTGAAAATCCAACATCAGATTTGAAATCAGCGACCCATAAAACCTACGTAAAAACCTAAAAAACCATAAAAGTGTAAAAACCCAAACCCAAATCCATTTCCATATTTAGTTTTTGCGACCCAAAAAAGATTAAGTCGGCAAATATCAAAGAATTGTGAAGTGTTTAAAAAAATGTTCGTACTATACTTCTTTTTGATTTGACTGTGAAGGGCAAAAAAGATTAATTGTGAATTAAATATTTGGTTTTTTTACTAGCTGGATGGAAGCTTCTAATGTGTCCCCTAAGTTTTTACATTATTCTTGCACCTTCTTTCCTATTCCTTAACACACCTCCCACACACTTACTTGGTGGTGGAAGGGGGACCTACAGTTGAAGGTCGGTTCCGAACCAACAAGAGCAACAGCCTTAAGTACTTAGAGAATCTTTTTTCTCTAGAGGTACCGTTCCCACGACTCTCCGGAGATGAACAACTCCCTTGCTAGCCTAGTGTTCACCGCATTGGCCACCAAGGCTCTTCCAGAGTGCGAGGCGGGAGTCGAACCCGCAAATCGAAAGAGTGGGTCCAAAGCCTGCGAACTATCGACCCACTTGGTTTTTTTTTATTAAAATAATTGATTTTGTAATCGAAATAGATGAAATTCCAATTAAAGCAGTGAATTTTCAACCAAAAAAGGACTTTCACAAATTTTATTTAAATGTTCAACAAAATACATGAATTTTTTACTCACTATGTAGTCTTGGCACAAGTTGATGATCCTGGTAAGTATGTTCTGCAGGAATCGGAGCCATATATGTATGGTGTCCAAAATCCCCGCCATATAAATGTTCCTCAGAATCCAAATGATTTAGTAGGTTTGCTATTTCATGTCCAGTCAAAACTTCATTATTTTCAGGAGAAGATGGGATCCAGTCGTTTTCTCGCCTTCTTGATGATTCTGTAAAAAGATTGCTGATATATAGGAAACTTATATTTTATCCAAACGATCTAGATGTTTATCAAAAATCTACATTTGACAATTATTACAATAGTATATTGTGATACAATTGGGGAAACAGGGACTTCCCACGAGTGCTGTTCCTTTGGCTAGGAACATAAAAAATAAGGTGGGAGACAAGTTCTTTATAAGCCTCTGCAAGGCTTTATCTGGTTCATTCAGGACGATCGCGCCGGGCTCTTAGGTTGCCGTAACCTTCGCAGCTGTAGCGCCAGATAACCTATGTCTTCTTGGAAAGTCTACAGGGCATCCATGCTAACCTCAGATGTTTTGTTTAAAGAAGCCTCAAAGGTAAGTCCTTATTAAACTCTACGTGTCCCTGCAGGTTTCTCCTGAAGGCCTTTTTGGACATGCTGACTTTGACGAACGCAGGCTGGCTCCTTCCAAAGTGTAGTCTCAGAACGTCTCTTACCTCTGATTCTTCCCTTGTCTCGTCAAGGTGCAGAACTTTGATTTTGTTGCGAGGGACAAGCTCACGTTCATTCACCCCATCTCTTGTATGGCAGCACCGTTCCTCGTCTGATTTTAACACCATCAGTGTCTGCCTGTACCTTCTTTTTGACGTCATTTAGGACATCCCCCTAGCTCGATCAGTCCACCGGTATTACTAAGACCGCTTCGGAATAAATGAACCTAGGATTCTACACGATCTTTGGGACCTTGGGTTCAAGAACTGCTTCCTGCCCCAGCTAAGCGCTGAATGCAAGGCTAAGCCTTCGGTACGGTTCTTAGCGCCTTGGCTTGATAGCTTTTTCTTTGGGGCCATACCTGGACTATTTTCGGCACTGCTTATCTAGTTGTTCTACTATATGCAGCAAAAGCACTCGATACAGGGTCCTTTAAACCGCAACCCAAGAACGCTTTCGGTGGCCTTTTAAAGGTGGTAAATTTATTGGATGTGGCGATAGAAGAGAGTGAGGTGGCAGTGGTGAAGTATCGGAGGTGTATGTGTTACAGGTGAATGTGGCAATCATAAATGTGATGGTGATCAACATTATATTGGAGGTGGTAGTGGATACGGTGAAGGATGTGGTAGTAGAGGTGACGTATGTGGCAGTTGTGGTAGATGTAGTGGAGGTGAGAAATGTGGTAGAGGTTACTGATGTTTTATCTAAGTTTTGTTATCAATTAATTGTTCAATACCACATCATTATATTTTCTTGTTACGGAGAACATAAATGGTAGTTTTAAATCAGAGCCGTGAAAAGTAAACAAAATCATGATTCTTTTGGAGGAGATAAATCCCAAAGTCCTAATTTTAGAGGGTTATATGAATTTAGGGTATGCCTACAAAAA